>JAQQAE010014219.1:0-12470 GCA_029823295.1 Pseudamia nigra | reverse complement strand
TGCAACCTGTGGCTCCAGGGACATGGCTGTTAAAAGCCTCTACAATGGCTCATGTGACTTTGTCCAGTGTACAAATTAACTCCTTAGAAATCAAAATAAACAAAACAAGCATTAATTCAAAAAGCACAAATTACCTAATTAATGAATAAAGATAAAAACTAAATTGAAGAAAATGAACCACAAAATTAACAAAATAAAATTATAAAAAATTAATACAACCAGTAAAATGAATTTAAAAAATATACAATCATGTAAATGAGCAAAAACAAAAAAAGAATAAAAATAAGCAAAACAATAAACAGGATTAAGAAAAAAAACTGAATAAAAATGATCCGGAGAACAAACAAAATAGTCAGCAAAATGAACAAAAATGAGAAATAATCAAGCAGAAGAACAAAATATGAAAAAAGGGAACAAAGAGCAAGTTAAACAAGAGGAATAAACATTAACTAAATAATAAACTAATTGATTTTCAAATGTGCTCAACCACTGGTTTTCAAATGAGGATTACTTGTACCCCTGGGGGTACTTTAAGGCACTCCAGCAGGTACATGAGAGTTAAAAAAATAAAATTAAAAAAAATTTAGAAACCGTTCCCAGAGAAAAACTTGATCACAGTAGTTGCCTCCCTGCCACCAAGACTGACAAAAATCCTCACTGAAGCACAAGTCCATAATCTCACTAATATGTAAATGCAAAAAACACTCACAAGCACTTGTTCAAGGCAACAATGCAATGTTCAGTTTGTAACTTTAAGATAATAAACAATAAAATGTGTAAAAATGTTAAGGAACAGATTTTAAGATGATAAATACTATTTTAACAAATCTGTTATTTAAAATTAAGTTTTGCTAAGTTTTGCACAGTTAAAGTTAAATAAATGAGACAATGATGACAGTGCAATGTTTCACATCTTTTTTTTTTTTTTTTAAACCAAAAATGCTGTGGCTGATTAGGAGGTACAGTACTTGGCTGAAAAAATATTTCACAGGGGGTACATGACTGAAAAAAGGTTGAGAATCACTGTGCTAAACTGTCCATGTCATGTGGTACATAAATGGTTCAGATATTTTTTGCAGCTCCAGACATGTTTTGTTCTTTCTGTCCAAAATACCCCAAAATTGTAAAAAGGTCACCAACCTCTGTGCTAGGGACAATTCATTTCCAACAAAAATTCAAAACGCAGCCCGACTGTTGTGATACATTCAATGTGGACCGACTCATTACCTACAAGAGGGGTTTTATTTTAGAGCACTGATATTTAAAGTGTGCACTAACATCCTTTTTGTTGTCGTTTATTCACGCTGCAAAAATGTGTTGTATCATTTTTGTAAAGAAAACCATTTTGAATCATGTTTTTTTTGGGAGGTATGACTTGTAAACAACCACTGGAAATAAAAAAAATCTGGATTCATTTTTAAGCCATACAACCCAGCTCTATGGCAAAGTGTAAGCAGTCATAGCTGCATGTGACTTGCTTTGAAGATATTTAATAATAGCCAACAAACCAGCTAGACCTGTTCAAAAGACTGACAGGAATGTGGAAGATTCTCACCTCACTGCATTAGTTGACTAGTACAACTTCTCCAAAAAAAGCCTTGCAGGAAAATTCAGTCTGAAATATGAGTCTCTCTTATTTTGGGAGTTGGTACTTTGATGGCAGAGTTGGGCAACAGACAGGTTCATTATGCGCTACACAGAGCTGCCTAACACTAACATACTGGGAAAAAGGATTGTGTGGAAGGGGCAAAAGAAAGTCCTCTTCAGCTAGACTTATCTAGGGAGGTAAAGAGCAGCTCTGGAAATATCAATAGCTTTACTTCAGTCAAGGGAACATGCTGATTCAACACTTTTCTATCTCCAGAAGAACATAGTTCAACAATAAACAGCTTATTGTTGATGCAAAATAACAATGCTGCACAGTATTCAACAATAAATGCTAAACAGAGCATAGATTTGATGGATGCAGAAATATTCTGAGTAGAAAAGGATCAGTGCAGCTGCTGTTCAGCTGCAGAAAAAACAATCTCCAACTTCTTTTCATCAATGTCATCGCTACATATTGACTGGCATACTTAGTAAGAATTTTAAAACAGTTATGTTCACTTCTTTAAAATTAAACTTATCATTTGAAGCCCGCAGACTTGTGTGTAATTCTGTTAATTCCTACCAAGGCCATGATTTGGCAGAAAAAAAGCACTGATGTAATAGCTCAGCACTTCAGAGGCAATACTCATTCATGAATGTAACAATACTCTGGTTAACCCCAACACTTAGGCCTAACCTCAACAATGGACCGCAGAATGCTGCGACAGCAAACTTGGTCAACACAGAAAAGAGCAATGACGCAGGTGTATGCATGTGGTGAAGAGCTGGAGGACAATATATCATTAGAGGCATTTTATTTTATCTCAGAATGGCATTTTAGTTGCAGAAACCCCAATTACCATCACTGACAGCCATACTCTTGGATTCAATTCCTTAGTGTCTACTGTCACACTATTCCACCCATGTCTGTTGGTTTGTTGTTAGACTGTTAGAAGGATTTTTCAAAAACTATTGATCCGATTTCCATAAAACTTTGTGGAATGGTAGCGCTTGGACCAAGGAACAACCCATTAACTTTTGGTGTGGATACAGTTGAAGGGGAAAGATCCAGAAACTGTTTTTAATCACTTTTTTTTTAAAAACACCGAGATAGGGCTTTTGTTGACATTTTTTTGGTAATTTAACAAATAGTGTATGGATCTTGATTAAAAAAAAAAAAAAATCAGATATTTGGGAGAGGGGTTTCAGTCAACAGCCCCAGTCTGGCAGATCAAAGTAAAAACCAGAATTTTGTAGATTTAAATGTATTTGTTACATCTGTAGTACGGTAACAAACAGAGCCAGTGGCTTGAAGCTACCACCACAGCTGAGATGATGGGGAGTGAATGAACAGCTTTGCCACATCTATGACATTTTTATTGTATATTCAGTCAAATATGCTGGATTTTGTGCCTTTCTAGTTTTAATATCTTCAACATTACACTTTGATACTGAAGACATCCAAACTGGGAAAGAACATGTATGGAATTAATTAGTAAACAAAAAAGTGTTAAACAATGGAGAACATGTTTTATACTTTAGAATGTCCAAAGTAGACACATTTAGATAGTCGCCCAGCTGGGTATTCAGTTCACAGACAAGTTCATTTGTGCCATTTCTTGCATTCTTAATGTGCTTTACAACATCCGTTGTCTTGTTAGGAAAGATGGGTACAGAGTCAGTAGTACTGTTTGTGCCACTACAGCTACTGTACAAATCCACATTATGGGAAGAAACAGTCAGTCACTGTGAAAAATCTCAAGAACTCCACTCCACTCACCAAAACTATTGAACCTACTGCATCTAAGGTGCAGTAAATTCGCAGTTTCTATCCTCACGAGAGCCACTTCCATAGCATTTGATGGTTTTGGCAACCGCACTCGAGGACACATTCAAGGTTTTGATTTTTCAAGTCAACTGAACGTTATTTGTACAGTAGTTGTAGTAGTACCAATAGGCCTATTGACTCGGTATTCACTCTTTTTGCACAAGACAACTGATGGTCTAAAGTACATTAAGAAGGCAAGAAATGGCACAAATTAACTACTGATAAGGCACACCTGTCAATAGACTTCTGTCATTCACTGACTATCACGTGAATCTGAGAGAATGCCATGAGTGTGCAAAGCCGTCAAAGCATGATAGGTCTACTTTGGACCATCTAAAATACAAAACATATTCTGGGTTGTATAATATCAATTTGTTTACTACATAATTCCATATTCACAGGATAAATGTATTCAATATTAATGTACAATGGTGAAAAATAATAAAAATAAAAATCACTGAAGGAGAAGATGTGTCCACATGTTTGACTAGTTATGAACATTAATAATAAAAAGTTTGTTATAATACAAAAACACAGCATAACACCAAATTAGTGATTTGTTTAAGAGGCTTAAAATGCTGCCCATTTCCCAAGATGAGAACAACAAAAGCTGCTTTCTTAAGATTAAACGTTTACAGCAGTTACAAGGTCAGCCAAACAACAGAAAGAAAGCACTGTAATAAAAACACTAATGTGTTATTTAGACAATTTGACCTGCACTTTGTACCAGACCTGATAACAAAAAAAAAAAACAACTATCCAGTCAAACTTTCAGATCATTTTTACATTCTTGATTAGAGGAAAAAAAAAGAAAAAAACAACATTAGAATGCTGTGAACCCAAACTGAGCAAACTTTCTGTAACGGCCTATCACACATCTGCATGGATAAATGACCACCTGCCTCAGATTTTATGTTTTTCCATAATACACTCAGCTGCGGTAAAGTGTTTATAATTTCTACACATATACTGTATCCTAAAGGTTAACAGAAAGGTCCCCTTTCTCAGATGATTATTCACATTCACTCCTTCTGAAAAGTGCTGTAGTTGGCATATATTAAACTGTTCATTTAACAAGGCAACCAAGCCTTCAATATATCCTGTGCTGTGTCAGCCAGACTCTGAGCTTGATTTAAGAATCACAGCACATCTATTACTTGCTCACTTACAAGGTGATGATTTTACAAATATACTGTGTGTTTTGAGCCAAGAACAGGAGCAGAGGTTTTAACTTGGAGATATTTCATCTAAACATTGTTAATGGATGATACTGGAGTTAATGACTGTCGCTGGACCTTTCTTGATGAGTAATTAAAAATTAAAATTAACTTGGATGACAGAGTGAATTTTTCTCATTCTGAGATGCTATAATGCTTTAAAGTAGTTCAATTATTCTTACGATGGAAATTAATTTGCTTTACTTGCACAACAAGGGGAAAAAAAGCAACAGAAACAAAATACATTAACAGAAAGACATTGGTAGCGATCAGCAAACTGTCAGTGTGTCCCTACATTAAAGTTACCCATTTACTCTGCAATGACACTTTATATGATAGATGTAGATATCAGGAAGGGTGGGTTAAATGTCCATTAACCACCTCAGTAAAAGAGTTTAACATTTTTAAAAAAATTACATAAAGGAAGCACTAGACATTTTTTATTCATTTATGTTTTTTCATTATCTCAATCACAGTATAGTAGTTAATTTTGATTATTTTGTTTAGGTTTTATGAATTTGTGTATGTTGTTAATTTTTTACAAATTTCTCCTATTTACTTTGTTCATTTTTTACAATTTTTGTGACTAAATTGTTAGTATTTGTTAATTTTCTTGTTTTGTTTTAGTCTAGTAATCATAATTATTTCAACTGTTCAGACAAGACATACACCCTTGGTTCACAAATCAGAGCCACTGACATTTTTTTAATTAAAAAAAAAATCTTAATTGAGCCAAAGTTAATTATCTTTAATTAACAAATTATTCTTTAGATTAATAAAGTAATTGTTTGATCAAAATAAGGTCAAAAGTCTTTCTCAAACGCAAAAATGAAGTCCTCAAAAATATGTTTGGTTTGCAACACAAAAATATTCAGTTCATTCTCAGAGTGGGAAAGAACCCAAAAAATGTTTAATTCAAGAAGCTGCAATCAGACAAATTTGACTTTCTGAAACTCTTTTGATAACTGATAACACTTTTTTACAGAACTAACGCTGACCAAAGTGACCATCAATTATCAAAATAATTGTTGATTAATTTAATAATTTCTTAAGTGGTTAATTATTGCAGCTCTTCTATTCACCTCCAACATGTACTTTGAGTTTTATAAAACGGAATTCTTAAAAGTACTATTATTAATGTTACTACTACTGTCCTTATGACTGAATGAATAGTGTTGGTTCTGCGGCTGGTTCCCAAATAAACACATTAAAAAAACCCCAAAATACCCAACTAATTGTGATGACAGTGTTAACTACAGACAGCTGAAAAAGTCAGTCAGTAAAATCAGCACATATTGCCAGGCGGTGACATTATTTTGTCTGATTAAGGCTTGAAAACAAAAGCGTCATCAACAACAAAGGGGCAGATGCTGGATAATACAGTGGCACATCAGGAACGAGGCTAACGCTAGCAGATGTGTGCCCGGGTATGAAGTGGGAGCTAGCGAGGAAGACCACAGTGCTAGCTGTGCACAAAATTCACTGACACAACATGTACATTCCATATGACTTACCTTGGGCTTATACAGCCACTTTCGAAAGCGGTTCATCGTTACCTCGCCACCTTCCTTTGTCGCCAACACCTCCTCTCCTCTACCTGTGTGCTTTACAGTGCAGCGGCTGGGTGCTAAGCTAAGCTAACCGTGGTGGAGGCTCCAAAACGGGGAAAAAAGAACAAAACACAACGTACGGTAAGTTATCCGAGACGTTACGACTCGGGTGTGTTAGCGCACAAAGGAGCTATTCGACAACGACGACTTATTTCCATCTTCCCCGAATCCCGAGCTCGGCAGGCTGGCTGTCTCCCCCGCCCGGCCACTTTCCAAGTCCCGACGATTCAGACAAGCGGAGGGAGCAGTGACGGCTGTGGGGCTGCTCTCTGGCCCTCGAACGCTCCTTGATGACAGTCACGTTGACAACATTCACCTCCCACTTTCCCAGGAAGTGATGCGTTCAGGGCCTCTCCTTAAATACCGTACATCCGAGAATCGTGCAGCCGATGCCAGACAAAAAAAGGTGACGTGTTGTACAAGTGCAATATTATCTACAAAGGTCATAATCAAGACTTTTGCGTTACATAAATCACACATAAAATAACATTTTAATAGTTGACTGTAACAGATAATAAAATGTAAAAAAATGATGCCAGAGCTAATTTTTTCATTTATATTTAATGTGGCAAACAAGAAGAACATCAACAAAATAAACAAAATAATACACAAAATGAACAAAATACAGTAATCTATTTAATTAATATGATATCCAAAAAACGATTAAAGCAATAACAAAAGAATGAATAATACTAGTAATCTGTAAAATGAACAAAATATTTAAAATAGGGTGATCTTTTTTCACGTGTCATTCATAATATGCTTGTTTTTCAGTGTCTGATAACTTTATACATATCTATTCTATCATATTAATTAATAAAAAAATAAAAAAATACATATAAACAAACAAAACAAACATCCACTCTTTTATTTTGATTTTCTACAGTTTCCCAAGATTTATTAGTTCATGACCCAAAAAAGAAATGTAGCATCCATACTACATATGCTAGATATCATAGCATTTGTTTTTGTTTTAGCTGCTTAAATGTAAAAAATATTTATACAGGTATATATATATATATATATATAAATAATATATATATAAAATATTTATACAGGTATATATACATAAAGAAAAATTACGGTTTATCTTATTTTGTGTGGTTTCCTCTTCAGTTTTTTCTTAATTTTTGTTCATTAGTTATGTAAATGTATTCTTCTTTTTGTTGAATGAGTGAAAATGATGACTCATCATTCTGTTCATTATTGTAAATTGTACAAATCACAGCCTTAGGAAACTTCAGAGCATTGCCCAGTAGATGATGAACAGCTGTAAACCCTTTTTGCCTCGGTGTCTTTTGACCAGCCCAGTTTGTTGTCCAGGTGCACTTCAAGATACTTTCAGGGGACCGCAATGCCCATTCTGCTCGAAGACCCTCCTCCACCAGATGGAGATGTGCATCACTGGCACCTTGGTCCTTCTCAGATCCACAACCTGCTCTTTAACTGTCACATTTTATTGGTTCAGTTCAAACCAATGTAAGAATGTTGGTCACTACATTTCTGTATTCAGTCTCGTCACTCTTGCTGATACATTACATCCAACTATTGCAGAGTCATCGGAGAACATCTTCTGTAAATATGAAATGCCTCGTTTGTTGACAAACTCTATGTGAGTGGGTCACCTAAATATACAGAATTTTGGATTTTTATTATACACAGTAGGTTAAACCAGTTGAATTCACGATACTTTGAATTAGTGGATCCAGACTTTTGTGAGCAAAACCATTTCAAAGTCCATTTCTTTCTCTTTAGCACAAGTTTTACTATTGAGTTTAAATAACTATGCATCACACTGAATTCAATTCCTCCTCCATGTTGATAGACAGTTCTTTTAATTTATGATTTCACGTTTGTTTATTAAAATACCTTGTGTGTCCTATTAAAACATTTTCAGTCTGAATCTATACAAAACACAATGTAAAACAATGCTTTTTCTTTCTTATTCATAAATACCAGATTATGCTAGTCAGATTATGTCTGAAAATCAGATGATGCATTGTGAGACCGCTAAAACTCCTGTCTGCATGTGATTTCTTTGACAATCAGATTTTTCTCTTCTATCCCCTTAGAACACCATAACAAAGTTAGTCACCTTTCCCTGGCAGTGATATCTGGAACAATTAAGTGTATCAATATCACCACTAACCAGGTCAAGGGCATGAGTTTTATTTAACCATTTGAGGGAGACTTTTTTCTTAAGGCATCTCTGGATCCTCCTGAAAATTTTTAGTAGTGTATATCAAACACAGAGCTTCATTTTCCATTTCAGGTGGATTGTATTAATTTGTACCTTTTCTTCATAGGTTTACAAAGGCAACAGAAATGCACAAACCAATCAAGAAGATGAACAAACTAAACATCAAAATGAACTAAAATATACAACATAAGCAACAAAATGGGATGAAAACTTTACTCTAAACTGACATATCTACATTTTTACTGTATGAAAATGAATCCATATATCATAACATTTTAATTTGTTTTAGACCATAAATATAAAATAATAACATGGATAAGTATAAGAGATGCAGGCCCACTCCTACCCATTTGTGTTCATGTTTGATGTCCTACCTCTGATAATAGTCACTGTATGCCAAACCCCATTTGGAACTTGTATGACCCTATGACCTTGACCTTTGACCTTTGCTTCCAAAAACATAACTGCAAGTGCCTGTTCCAGTGTCAGCTTCTGTGCCAACTTTGGTGAACCTAACACCATTTGTTTTTGAGTTAGAACACAAACAGGCAGATGGCACTGACCACCCAATCTGTGCCTTGACTCCATCTGCATCACACTTATCTGAAATTATTTAACTTATTCTTTCTAATACATTAATATGTCAAATAGAACTAAATACATTAAAAAATAAATGGAAATTAACAACAATTACAAATATTGTTTATTGTTGCAATGAACAACAATACAGTAAGGTTACATATTGTCTAAATTTAAACTCTCCTAAAAAATCTGCTCTTATAAATCAGGTTATAAATGTTAGCATGCTTCTCCTGTTTCCTATAGGCCAGATTGATCATGTTTATGGGAACACATATGCTAAAATGTGCTATATGTGCTAATATATGCTTATAATAAGAAGATTCAGTGAAAAGTTTCCCTAATAACAAACCTTAAAGAACCAGTGAAATCAAAGACATCCTAAAAAAAAAACAAAAAAAAACAGGCCTTCAGAAATGGTGACAAAGACTCAAAGAGGTGCAACAGGAGCTGAAGAGAAGACTTAAACAGGTCAAGGACAACTATCAGAAGTTAGAGAGAAAACTACAAGACAACGTCAGAGAGGTTTGACACTGGACTCACTGGAGGCTGTGGTGGACAGGTGCACACAAATTGGAGGACATCGTGGACAACCCAGACCATCCTCTTCACCTCATTCTGTCCCAGTAGAGGAACAGCTGCAGTGGACGACTAACATCACTATATGCTGCAGAACTGGACCAGACCGGTAGAGAAAACAGAATGCTGACACTTCCATAGACACCCATTGTAAAAAAAATGGCAGACAAAATTTGGTCCAACGTCCGGTTACGGAGACACCAATAGTTCCAAACATTGGCCGAATCTCCATTCATCTCTATGGCTCAACAGAAACAGCCACCATTAATTTGACAAAATAACAGCATTTTAAACTATTTTTACATTTTCAAGCATTAGCTACAGTATCATAAGTAAACTCCTAGACGTCATCAGTTTTGTATTTTATTCATGTGAAATGTCGATGTTGATGTTAAAAATGTAATAGTTTAGGGACCTAGCCTAACTGCAAGCTTGGTATTGCTATGGAGGCTAACGTGATAATTTCACTAAAGCTAAATCACTTTTTCATTGTAACGTGTCATTATGTGTAGTTGTTTGGATTATTAGGGTTCGTGATCATAGTCAGTTAATGGCTACTTTTTTCATTGTTGATTGCCAATTGATGATAATTATGGAGACGCCAGGTGAGTTTTGGATGTCGGCTCATAGAGAAGCAATGAGGCCTTGTGGGTTGTTTGGAACTATTGAGGTCTACATGACATCAGAGCGTGTCGTCACTTTCTCCTTCATCCCCATCGCCATCAGACTGTTCAACGCCACAGCCAATGGCAGACTGAAGACTGAGAAGACTCAAGACATCCTAATGATGTAATACTGAATGAGCTGGACATATGAATTTTCCCGAAAGGGATAAATAAAGTTTAATCTAATTTAATCTCAAATTTTCCCACAGGCCCTGAAAGCAGCACAAGGATCGCCCTACGTCACCATGGCGACGTCATAATTATTGTTATTGCAGCCAACAAAGGATCAGAATGTCACTTAATCTGCATCCGACGGATTAAAATCCTGAGTGGTTACATGATAAATAAAATGTCAGCATCCATAAACACTCCTGCTTTATTGAACCAATACTGCTGTTTTTGACCATTTGTTTACGTACACGTCTGTTCGCGCCAATGCGTCGCTAGGCAACGACCGAACGTGGCAACGGTTCAACTAAAAACAAGCCGCTCCGTTTCGTCATTGTAGTTTAAAGATAGAAATTCATGGCTTTTTTTGTTTTCCATAATCTATTCACATACTAGTTAGTGTTTTGTCTGATACACATTGATGTAAGAGGCTGTTTTTTTCGATCAGAAGTTACCGGTCTCCACCAGTTTTCTGCAGATGAATATAAAATGGCATCAAGTTATGGATCACTTGTCAAGGAGGCCATTGTACTGCTCGATAAGTTTAATGCAAGCAGACAGTGTTTGGATGACTTTGTGGAAGACGCCTCCAAGGATCTGCAGGTGGGTGAATAGATGTAAAGTTCTGATTCAGCCTCATTAAATGGACATACAGTAACCTACATATTATCAAAATGTAGCTACAAGTAGTCATTGTGCAACAAAATTATTTCTGTCAGTGTTTTATTATGAAGTTTCTATGTTTTTAAATGAATACTAATGCTGCATCCATGTGCATGTTGCATGTTACAGTATGTGCAAAATTACTGGAATAATTTGAACCTAGAGGTCTTACATGATAATTTAAATCTAGCAATGCATCACATTCTGAAAGATCAGAGTTGGAGTCAGATAAACATTAATTTGTCCATGTTACTCGAGCATCTGTATCATGTAACTGTGTTTAAAACACTGTTGAAAATGAGGCAGAGGTGTAGATTTCAGGGGAGACAGGGGGATTTGTCACTCTCAATGTCAGTAAAATTCGTATTTATCTTCCACAATAAAATACTTCTTTAGATGATATGCAGCTTTTTTGTCTCTGAAAATCCTGCTTTACATATGTGATGTCTGTTTTGTTCATTGTTGGGTTAATTTCATATTTTCCTCATTCATGGTAATTATTACAAGATTTTTGTTCATTTTGATTTCACACATGCATGCACTGTCTTTCACAGTAGTACCACAAATAAACAAAATAGATCAAAATGAGGTAAATGATTTTTCTAATAGGTTATTAAATTACATTTAAGAATACAATACGTACATTAATTGCCGATTATGATTGGCGCTATACAAATAAAGATTGATTGATTGATTGATTGATTAAAGTATGATGAAATGTAGATTCATTTAGTAAAAAATGTAGTTATATCAGATTGGGATGAATTCTCATTTTAGTTCATGTTATTTTGTTATTATTCTTATTTTGTTTTATTCACTTGTTTATTTTGTTACTTATCTTCTTCATTTTTATTAATTTCTTCAATTATTTGGTATCTATAGCTTTTGTTGTTGCTTATATTTGGTCATTTTGTTTACACTTTTGTTCACTTTGTTGATTGTCTTATTCAATTCGACTAATTTTTCTGACTGTTTTGTTTGTTTTTCCAAATTTTCCTGGTTATTTGAATAATATTTGTGCATTTTCTTGGTTTGTTTTATTCCGTTTCTTGATGAGTTTGCTCATTTTTGCACATTGTCTCGATTATTTTGTTCAGTTTTGTTGATTTTCTTTAGTAGTCTGTTTATTTTGACTAATTTTCCTAATTATTTAGTTCATTTATATTATTTTTATTTATTGTTATTTATACCAATTTTCTTAGTTATTTAAATTTTCTAAATGAATTTCCTTAGTTAATGTTCAGACAAAACCTACGCCCTTGACAAGAGGCATTAGTCTACATTGCACACAACGATACCCTCAAGAATCATGCTTTAATTAAGAATATAGATAATGAATATAGGGGAGCAGAGGTAAAAAGCTGCAAAGAATTT
>JAQQAE010014218.1:0-12470 GCA_029823295.1 Pseudamia nigra | reverse complement strand
CAATTCAAGGCCAACACCTCAAGACTAGACAGAGAGTAAACCCAACAGAACCACCGAGAGCAAGCCAGGGGCGACGGTGGAGGAAAAACTTCCTTTAATGGAAGAGAGAAACCTCCAGCAGAACCAGTGGCTCAGGGTAGGCGGCCACCTGCCTCGACCAGTTGAGGTTAGTGGACGGAGGAGAGACAAAAGAAAAGAGTAGAGATAGAACAACAAACCACACAGACACTGGACGACATCTAGAGTCACTGGACCAGTCCACAATCAGCAAACACACAGCAAGGACATCAAGAGGCTTAGAGACCGAGGGCAGTGGGAGGAAACACAGAACTACAAGAGTAGACGCAAGTTCGCATCACAGTATAGGCCAATACGTGCATGTAATGTTATCATATTCATTTTTCTTCCCTTTATTGAGAGAACATTACTGTACACAGTACTGTATACAACTGAGCTGGATTCTGCTGATTGCAGTAAAAATGAATAAATTAACCATCTGTTCATGCACAAAGTAAAGGCTGTGAAAAGCACTGTTTTCACCTCTGGAAGTTGTATTACTACTATGTGATGTCTCAGTTTTGTCCTCGTTTTGTGTGAGCTCAGGCCTTTTTATCATCAGGTTCAGTTTCAAGTTACTTTATTTGTCTTAATGCTTTGTCACCTTGCCGATGAACCACATTATCAACTTAGTCATTCACCTTTCAGTTGGATGTTGACGTTACCATTTTGGGTCGTGACCTACCATGCTGTGATGTATACCATGATATAACATTACATATAGCACAATAGAAGATTTTTGCCATGCTGTAGCTACACCCACCCATATCTGACCTCATATCCTTTATCCTGTATGCCTTCATGCTCAGTGCTACACCCTGTCCATCAAAGAGTATCCCAAAGTGGAACTGGATACACACGGATGTGCCCTGCGCTGCTCCGCCCTCGCTGACCCCTCCCAGGATTCCCAGTTCATTGTGGCTGGTGATGAATGTGTGTACTTGTACCAACCTGATGAGCGAGGGCCCTGCTTTGCTTTTGATGGCCACAAGCTGTTGGCTCATTGGCACCGTGGGTATTTGTTTTTACTCGTCAGAGACACAAAGTCACCAAACAAGTAAGGAAAACAGGTTCTCTGATCATTGCACGAATAACTTGTGAAGAAATGCCCGTTTGTTAAGAGTTTTGTTTATTTTCTACTCAGAGCAGGGTTTGGAAACAGGGAGAGCTCCCCATCAGACAAACAACTTCTTACCATTTATGACCTGGACAACAAGTTCATTGCCTACAGTGCCTCCTTTGATGATGTTATTGACGTTGTAGCAGAGTGGGGCTCCTTCTACATCCTCACCAGAGACGGAAAAATGTTTGTTCTTCAGGAGAAAGACACTCAAACTAAACTAGAGGTGAATCCACTGTGCAACCTCCAACACTAATGAAGTCTTGGCTGTAGATTTAGTGTTTCCTAAATCCACTTGGTGATATTTATTATTGTATTTAATTAGCTCATCACTTTTGCTGCTTCAGATGCTGTTTAAGAAGAACCTGTTTGTAATGGCTATAAACCTTGCAAAGAGCCAACACCTGGACAGCGACGGGCTGTCAGAGATCTTTAGACAGTATGGAGATCACCTCTATTTGAAGGGAGACCATGATGGCGCCATCCAGCAGTATATTCGGTAACAGAAATCCACTAGGACTGAAGCATGCAATTCTTGCAGCTATGTTTTAAGAATTATGAAGAAAGGGCTGATGGGAATGGCAGAGTTTGAAAAAAAAAATACTACTGTAAAGATGTTTATTTGAGCTAGTTTTTGCTTTTTTCAGCTAATGCATACTTATGTGAGACAGAAACATCTTTTTTTTTTAAATAAATTCCAGCTTAGCAAGTATTTAACTCATGAAGGATCTTTTTCTAGCTTCTTATCAGGAATTTCCATAAATTGCAAAAACATAGCTGGAGATTGAGGAAAAACCAACACATTTTTTCCATTTTTGTCACGTTGTTGGCCAAGATGATGTTTTTGTTTGGTTCTTTGAGGTTTTGGAGACTGGTTTTATTACAAGCATATTAAACAGTGCAGGCTTTGCTCTTGATAAAGTTCCATTTATCCTTTTTTTTTTAACCTATGCAGCCCAGTTCATTTGCACCTATTCACATTTTCATTATCTTTTTTATGACTTTTAAAGATGATGGCCATTACGTATCTTTAAAAGTCACAAAAACGTTTGTGTGATATTTCAGTGGCAATCTGTGTTTTCTCAAATGTGTCTTTCTAACCCTTGAACTGTTTGTTTACACAGTCTAATAATTTGTGTGTGTGTGTGTGTGTGCGCGTTGGGGGGCCTGACAGTCAACCACTATTAAATTCATATGTTTCTACAGGACGATTGGGAAACTGGAGCCATCTTATGTCATCAGGAAATTCCTAGATGCACAGAGGATACACAACCTGACAGCATATCTACAAGCCCTGCACAGGCAGTCACTAGCCAACGCAGACCACACCACATTGCTGCTGAATTGTTACACTAAGCTGAAGGACAGCTCCAAGCTTGAAGAATTCATCAAGGTTCAAGGATTCACCTGTTCTATTTTGCAGTGGATGGTTTATTCTTAAAACATCAAGGTAATGTGGTGTCTTTCTGTACTTTGTATCTGAAACAGAGCAGTGAGAGCGAGGTCCACTTTGATGTTGAGATCGCCATCAAGGTTCTGCGTCAGGCCGGCTACCACAGCCATGCAGTTTTCTTGGCTGAAAAACACATGCATCATGAGTGGTACCTGAAGATCCAGCTGGAGGACCTCAAGGTAAAAAAACACTGACCAGAACCTGCTTAGACATTTTTGGTGCTAATTTACAGTTATTTATCTGTTACCCTGTCAAATCCAGAACTACCAGGAAGCACTACGTTACATTGGACGATTACCCTTTGACCAAGCAGAGAGCAACATGAAGCGCTACGGGAAGACCCTGATGCACCATGTCCCTGAAGGCACCACACTGCTACTAAAAGGCTTGTGTACCAACTACCACCCAAGTGGAGATGCAGCAGAAAAAGACAGTATAGATAGAAGTCTGGTCAATAAGGTTTGTTTGATAACATCAGACAGAATGTCTTGAATTTTGATATTTTCCTTCAAACATCTCTAAATGACTCCTCTGGTTTTAGGCCAGCTCCGAAGAGTTCATTCCAATTTTTGCCAATAATCCTCGAGAACTGAAGGCCTTCCTGGAGCACATGATTGAGGTGGAGCCACGTTCTCCTCAGGGTGTTTATGACACGCTGCTGGAGCTCCGACTACAAGACTGGGCACACGAACAAGATCCTGAAGTCAGTACGACACTAGTCATCAGTGATTACTTTATAGCACTGTAAATGCGGATACAGATCACAGTGTCAAGATTTGGTTTGTCAAGTGAAGCCAAGTTTACACTTAGCCAGGGGTTTTCAACTACCGTAGTTGTGATCCAGGGACCACCAGCCTGACTAGGAAGCAACTTGGAGACCACTGCTCTTCAGTGTGAGGACAGGTTATGGGATTAGATCTTTTTCCTATCTGCAATTTCTAGGTATGGTGAATTGCATAGTCTGTCCTTAGTAGGATAGTGGTGGATTGGGACAGTCTCATATTATTCACTGGCTCCAGCCTTGCCCTGTACATATTCTTAAGGTATGTCGCTGTGGAAAATCCACTCTCACAGAGATATGTAGTTACAAAACTTTAAAAAACTATTCAGCCCAACACCATCCATGATGGTGCTGGCTAGACATTGAAACTACTAAGCAAGTGACTGCTTGCAATACCTGCTTGAACCACCAGGGGGCTGCAGACCACTGGTCGAAAACCCCTGCACCAAATACATTTGTCCTGATTTTCACTTGCCAGCAGCTCATGGAGAAAGAAAATAAAAGCTCAAAGTCAGAGGAAACTGTGAATTTTGAAATGCGTGACTTAACAGAGACTCAACAGATATCTGATTCCAGTTCTCTGTTCTGTGAAATGATGTCTGACCCCATAGCCAATGTCAAGCCATGCAAAATATAGTGTGAGAGAGTAGTGACACAGAAGACATATTCTTTTTTTGTTTTTTTGTCCCAGATCAGCACCCAACCTCTGACTCATTTACAGTCTTGCATCATTTATTATATGAGACGTAGATTTGTTGCAATGTGGACAATATGAAGATGTAAAGATACCATATTATAATACAGACAGATGTGTATAACAAAGTCTGACAGCTTTGAATGTCTGAAAGATGGGTGGAGGCTTAAAGCTTTGAAGAAAAATGTTGAGCAGTGTAGAAATCATTTTGAATATAATTCAGTTACATGTGGTCCTTTAATAATGATTGTTTTACAGAGGAAGAAGGTCCTGCAGATGGAGGCATTGTCACTGCTGAGGAGTGACAACACTGTATTTGACAAAGCTCTGGTCCTCTGTCAGATGCACAACTTTAAAGAAGGTGTCCTGTACCTTTATGAGAAGGGCAAACTGTGAGTAAAACACCGCAAAAACAAGTAATCCAAACAAAATAATAGTAATAATCTAAAGTATTGCAATTGTCAGAACCAATTTGTTCACATGCATGCCAGAAACTGATGTGACACCAGGGAATTTTTGCATAAAATGTTGCATTTTAAGTGTATTCTTTGATTTTCCTTGCAGGTACCAGCAGATTATGCACTACCACATGCAGAATGAAGAGTATACAAAAGTGGTCGATGCCTGCAAACGTTACGGGGACCAAGAGGGCTGTCTCTGGGAGCAGGCACTGGGATACTTTGCCAGGAAAGAAGAGGACTGCAAAGCGTACATCAGTGAGGTCCTTCATCACATCGACCAGAACAACCTGATGCCTCCGTTACTCGGTGAGATGGAACAGATATTTGTCTACAACAGACTGGTTATCTCTGTTAAATGCAGTGGTCCTTCTCAAAATGGATTACTTTCTTCATTTTGTTAATTATTGTGTTAATTTTTTCATTATTTTGTTTATTTTTTTGTTAATTTTGTTGTTTTTTCATTTTGTGGATTTTTTTGTTGGTTTTCTCGATTGTTTTGTTCTTTTGGCAGATTGTTTTTAGATCTCTGTTCATTTTGTGGATTATTTCATATTTTTTGTTCATTTTGTACATTATATAGTTCATTTCATACTCGCTCTTGTTCATTTTGTAAATTGTATATTTCATGTTTGTTCATGTTTCTAAATTTTTGGGATTACAGTGGTACCGCAAATAACAAACACTTCGGATAACAAATGATTCGGTCACAGAACGTGACACCAGAACGGATTAAATTTGTTATCTGGGGCACTGTATTTTGTTCACTTTTTGTACATTTTCTCAATTATTTTGCTTTTTTGTTTTTATGGATCATTTGTTCATTTTGTAGATTATTTTGTTGATTCACAGCTCATTTTGATTTGTAGTTTTTTATTGTGTTCAACTCCTCAGATTAGAATGTAACGAGTTTACTAGTATTATGGTGTTTTGTAGTGGTGCAGACGCTGGCGCACAACTCGACAGCCACACTGTCTGTTATCAAAGACTACCTCATCAACAAGCTTCAGAGGGAGAGCCAACAGATCGAGGACGATGAACGTAAAATCCACCAGTACCGGGAGGAAACTGCTCACCTCCGCTCAGAAATCCAAGAGCTCAAAACCAGGTGAATGGGTTAATCTTTTGATAGTTGTCAAATAAACACAACAGCCAGGATTGATATGAGCAGTTCTGTCATCCTTTGTAGAGCCAGTATGTAGATTAAACCAGAATGAGTCAACAGCCCTTTGTCAAATTATTTCTATACAGTGCCAAGATTTTCCAGAAGACAAAGTGCAACATGTGCAACAGCCCCCTGGAGCTGCCATCCGTCCATTTCCTGTGTAGTCACTCCTTCCACCAGCATTGCTTTGAAAGCTATGCAGAGAGCGAGGCTGAGTGTCCAACATGCACACCGGAGAACCGCAAAGTCATGGACATGCTGCGTGCACAAGACCAGAAACGTGACCTGCATGACCATTTCAACAGACAGGTAACAAATAAATAAACCAAACTGAATTTAAGCCACACTTTACATCATATCTGTTTTGATCTTTACTTTTAAGAAGTGTTTTTGTAGCTTTCTACACTTTACTAAAGCTAATTGACACTAACATCTGTTTTCCTCTGCATTTTTCAGTTGCGCTCCTCTAATGATGGTTTCTCTGTTGTGGCGGACTACTTTGGTCGAGGAGTGTTCAACAAACTCACTTTGGTCACTGATCCACCCGGCAGCAAAAGTGTTGGAAGTCTAGAAGTGAACCTGCAAAGAGACCTTCTCATCCACACCAAGAGAAACTGCTAGAAACCTCAGTTTGTAATTTTGGTCTGACTGCACACCTGATTTACGTGCAGGATTCTGATCACACAACGTGCTATGTGGGATATCACTTTATTTAGCTGCAAATGCAGCTGCTTTTAGCATTTGTCTGCTACCTGTGGTTGATTCATCTTTTGCATTCCTAGCATGAACCATTTACTGGAAACATGTTTAAAATCTATTGTTGGTCACACATGAAATAATACCATGTCTTTAAACTTGGCTGTAACATAACATGGACATTTTTGCCTCACTTTGTTTGTGTGTACTTGTGTAACCTTGCACAAACACTCTAAAAAGTTTATTCATGAAACAGAATAAATAAACTTATGGATATAATTAAAGCTCAAGGTTTTATTCAGATTTATTTTCTGCTTTTTGATCAGTACCATGCCAAAAATAAGTGTTTTGTCATTTTTTCACCGGTGCTGAGTAAGACTACTATTGCTTTATTTCAAATTAAGTAGTGAAACCTGATGAAATGCATAATGTACATACCAGTAACTCAAGGGAGCATGTGGTTTGCGCAGACTCACCTGGAAATTTCATCATGAATGTAATGCCTACCAGCTGGACGTGGACCAATGCGGAGCAGCCAGAAAGTGGTTTCGACGTCACTCACCTCACGTGGACCAATTACTACGTAGTGCGTGGAGCGTGGTGGGCGGGGCTTACAGTGGAGGGTCACTGATATACGTTACAGAAGGCATCAAGACGTAAGGGCAGCTATAGAGGATGTGGGAGGACCCCTTTCAAAGTAAAAGTACTAATACTGTATTTCTCCATGGCAAGTAAAGGAAAATTCTAAAAGTATAACAATTAACCACAAAATATGAATAAAGTATTTAAAGTAAACCATGTAGTATTTTTCCATTTGAGTGTATGGTGTTTACCCGTGTTTACATTTATTTAAAGAGTACATCACTGTTACAGGTTAGCCGGAAACACGTCATTTGGCTTCGGTTAGCTTGACGTTCCTTTGACTCCCCTTAGCGGCTTCAGTGGATCCAATGAGGTGACGCCGCGTTCCGGGCCCGACTGCTGCGAGCAAGCCGGTGATAAGGGGAACTAAAAACTACGAGTCGTGACAATAAAGACGCTCTCAATCAAGGTGGAACTCAAGAGAACTAGTCAGAAAGCAGCCTGGAGAACAACCGTCTGTTAGTGACCCCTTCACAGTTTGATTTGTACCGGCGGATGAAAAGGTAAGTTCATGCCACAGCACAGTGTGTCATTCACGCTTTCCTATTGATGTCCGGGAGCTAGCTAACAGTAGCTGTCAGCTTATGTTACACCGCTTCCTTTTAGCTCTATAATATTAACTCTGCCTGAAAATTCTAGGATTCGCATTCTTCTGTTATGTTTAGATGAAATAGTGAAGATATAGCGCTTTAGATAACGTTGATAACCAAGTTCAAGTAGGACACCCATCAGCAACTTTGCTCATGACTAGCTACTTGGTATCAAAGGTTTCCTGAAGCACAGAGATAAGGCGTTTTCTATGAAACAGGGTTGATTTGTGCAGTCACTTTGCATTCATATGTGACTGCTTCACCCGGGTCTTACTATTAGTTTCTATGTACATTCCCCTTTGTTTTCCTTTTTTAAACGAGCATTATTTTATCATTTCATGTAGCCTTTCCCATTGTAATCCGGGCATGCTTTGAACATGACCAAGTGCTTTCCTCTGAGGGCAGAGACCCTAGTTCATTGTAGATGTTAGAGACTTGCGAGTCAACTTGCCTTATCAAAGTCACGCAATGATATTAATGCCATGTGTTTGGAAACTGTGTTCACCTACAGTATGTGGGTGGGATCAGGATCAGGACATGCTTTGCATATTCTTAAACACAGGACATGATGCTGTGTGACCATGGAACATGCCTCTCTAAGTTGATCCCAATTATTATGAAGCCCTGAAGAGTCATAGTGGAGAAGTCTCATCAAAATAGTATGTAAGTTACGATGACCACAGCAAAATTCATCGCTTTGTGGAGTTTGTCTAGGTCAGCACAGGCTCATCTACCGCCACTTGATTAAGGTGATGGAGAAAAACAAAAAGTCCAAGGAGAAACAACAAACCCTCAATATGAAGGAACAATGAATGCTTATTTACAGCAAAGTCCTATGAAAAAATCATGCCGCATAGAATCAAAACATAACAAAAGTAATCTTGAGTCACTTTTCACAGTTGGGTCAAAATGCATGTTTTTATGGTGAGGAGTCCTTGCCCTTGGACCAGGCACTTGGCAACAGTGGGAGGCAAACCTTCCCTTAAATGACAAAAAAAAAAAAACCCTGACAGAACGGTATCCCATTGGGATGAACAAGAGGGGCAAAAAGTGGAGAGGTTGTTACTGCCAGTAGCCACACACAAGAGATAAAGGAATGATTCAGGGTCACTTTAGTCAGTCCTCAGTATCTTCTTTATTGAAAAGAAAAGTTTTAAGCCTAACCATAAAGGTAGAAACTGTTTGCCTCATGAATCCAACCTGCTGGATCCAAAAGAAAGACGCCTGATCAGGAAAGGCTCCATCTCCCATTCTCCCATTCAGAATTGCACTGTAGGAACCAACAAAGTATTTATTAGTGGGATTGCTGAGTCATGCAGCAATCCCTATTGTTCTCTTCAGTCTTTAATATTCATCTTCTTCTTCCACTTCCGTACGTTTTTGTCATGGAACTACAAAAAACTACTACTTTTTTTTGTCCAATTCAAATGTCACATGCTTCAGCTTGTTCAGGAGAAGTGTGCTATTGTTTTTCATAATTCTAACCTTTATAATTTTTAAAATATGAAGCTGTTTTGACAATTTTTTTTTTTCCCATGGGAAATCAATGGAGTACTCTAACAGAATGTGTGGTTACCATTGCAACGACAGTGCTTTAATAATTAGTGGGATTGCTGTCAAGCAATCTCACTATTCTCTTCCACTGAAGATTCTATTTATTATTACAGTGGTACCTCGCTGTACAAAATTAATCCGTTCCAGTGTTACGCTCTTATGGTGAAAATTACTTGCAGTGGGACAGGTTTACCCCATAGGAAAATATGTAAATTCAAATTAATCTGGACCCACAAACTCCCATATAAAGTATATATTACACACCCGTACGCGCACATTTCTTCTCCTTTCAGCTGCTCCCCTCATGGATCGCCACAGTGAAATACCAATGATTCGCATGTTTGATCTGGCACAGGTTTTATTCATTATTATTATATGAAAAGGAAGTTATGTTAATTATATGAAAAGGAATGCATAAAATTAGTTATAAAAATGATTTACAATGTCTTCTTACCTTGATTTATGACTCGGCTGATGCTGTTTGTCTCGGCTCACTGTGTACTGGGCTGGCCTGGGTGTCCGGGAATGGAATCATAGCAACTTCTGGGACGTTTGACCGGGACATGAACGCAAGTGTTGGCAAGTGTTCATGTGCTTCGGTGTGTGAAAATAATTTGTGGTTTGTTTCGAGTCAGCGTGGCTAACAGCTAGTTAGCTCGGTGTTAGCGAAGCAAGGCAGTATGAGTTGGCTTAGTGACTAAGCTAACCAGTTATCGTTGGACTGTTACTTTTTTGGCTTTGTATTACTGCTTGTCGGAAAAGTGCGTGTGTGGAAATTAGTTGGAGATCGTTCGAGGTGATGTTTTTGGTCTAAGGTCCCGGGAGGCTGTGTTTACCGATGTTGACTGACTGTTGTTGTTGGCACATTGCTACTTTAGTAGCTTCTGGTATTAGCACATGTAGTTTGGGTACATGTGCCTGTAATTGAGCTGATTTTGTGTTATCGCCCCTGGAATAACTGGTTTGGCGTTGTATGATGCACGCATCTTGTGGACTGCATGCGTTTTGTAAACTTTTGTTTACCGATGTCTGAGGCTGCTGTTTTGTTGTTAGCACATTGCTAGGTTGGTAGCTGCTGATATTAGCTAGCTAGCTGCTAGTTTCCGTATCACTTCCAGGAACATCACAGTCACTTCTGGGTGGGCCAGAGTTCACTTCCGGGTCTATCTCTTTCATAACGCAATGTTTTTGCAGTTGCCAGGATGCGTTTTTGGCCAAAAAATTTTTTCGTACTGCGAATGTTTCGTACAGGGTCGCGTTCGTATGGTGAGGTACCACTTCTGCCCCTTTTTTTTGGACCACATCTACTCTCTGTTTTTGCCTGATTCACATAATTCAAACACTAATATGTCAAGCTTGTCTGGGAAATTCCGGGTATTCATTTTCATAAATCCATCTTTTGTAGTTTTTAAATGATTTGGGGTTTTTTTTTATTTTTTTGTAATTTTTTTTTAAACAATTTTTTTTTTCCCATAGGAAATAAATGGAGAAGTCAAACGGAATGTTCGTGACCACAATGCCAACACTGCACTGCCTCTCCTTTTGATGTTCTTCATCCTCGGATGCCCTCTTGAACTTTTTCAGCAAGTTCAGCTATTTTCAGTCGGCAATCGCACGCAGTCTGTTCAGAGATTGCACATTTTCTAGTTTGATTTATTTGATTTATTTTTTTCAATTTTACATAACCTTTATTTATACTGATAATCCCATTGAGATGTGCAGTCTCTGTTACAATAGAGACCAGTTTTGGACCGATATTAACAACCTTTAATTGTATACAAATTCAATGCTATCGTACCAACGGTTTCATATAAAACAGGAACAATCCAGGGATGCTTTCTCAATTTCCTTCAGAATAAGTTAAAATTCCTCTGTCATCACTGTGGACAGCTTTAGATCCTGCTGTAACTTGTTTGAAGGAGCAGAGTAAGAACGCCTTTTGACCAAGCTCAGTACGCACTGAAGGTGATGAAATCCTGGGAGCGTTGGCTATGACTGATCTGTCTGACATGTAGGAGGACAAATATGATGGCAGCAGGTCAACGATGGATTTGCAAATTAACTTATACCAGTGGAAAAGTCTGTCTATAGATCACTACTTCTCAAATAGTGGGGTGCCGGGTGGAGGCGCGTGTGACCCTGGGGAACATGCTTTTTTGCCGTACTGTACTAGAATTAAGATGTTAAAATGTTTTCTTCTTCCTAGGAGGGGTGTAACAGAAAATAATTGAGAAGCACTGGTATAGATAATGATGACCAGCTGACCAGAGAATACAAAGTGCAGTGGGGAGTCAGGGGTTTACAGCCAGTTATGAATCTCAGTTCTCCATGTAAAATAACATCCAACATCTGTAGTGAGCTGGCAGAGGCGTTCATGTACACGGTGTCACTATAGTCGAGGTGAGGTAAGAAGGTGGCAGCAACAAGCCTCTTCCTGGCATTAAATGTAAAAGAAGATTCATCTCGAAAGAAGAATCCCAGTTTTAATTTTCATTTTTTTTTAAAAAAAGGTGTTCAGTGTGTGATTTATCATCAGTCAAGATGCCATAGTATTAGTATTATCAATATTAGGCCACAAATTTAATAGATACACCTTGTACAGATGTTATAGAAACTGCCAGCACCTTCTGCGCAAAATTTTCTACTGTAATTATATGGACTGACTAATTAAGCAAAATGTTGACTTTGCATTAAGGCCTGAGTACAATATCCAAATCACAGGACATGGCCTTATAAATAAAACACTGCAATGTGAAAGAGATGCTCCATCCATTTAATCACATTCTCCAGATGTAAGAGAACGTGATTATTTGATTCTAACCCCCAGGAAGGATCACATCCTCTGAAATTGTGACCCATATTTTCATCACCACATCAAATCCAGGTGGACTAGGAGTCACAAGCCAGTGTAGTTCAAGTGCTGGTCCCGAGCCTCGATAAATGGAGAGGACTGTGTAAGGAAGGGCATCCAACATGAAATATTGGTGAAAATTAACATACAAATCTTTGAATCCAATTGATGGAAACGGATTTGTTGTGGTAACCCCAAGCAAGAGGATCTGTCACAATAATCACATTTCTTTTGTTGTTTTGTACATATTGTACAAATGTACAGTGGGATCTTTTAAGATACCGTATTTTCCGGATTATAAGGCGCACTGTCCAAAAAAAATGTCACGTTTAATTTTTTCCATACATAAGGCGCACCGGATTATAAGGCGCAGTTGCGTCATGCACCCACTAGATGGTGCTACAACAGA
>JAQQAE010014217.1:0-12471 GCA_029823295.1 Pseudamia nigra | reverse complement strand
TCAATCAATCAATCAGACTTTATTTATATAGCACCAATCATAATCTCTAGATTATTTCTAGGCGCTTTACAATTCAAATGTTTGTGTAGCAACATGTCTGCTAACTGATCATATGAGTTTTTTCCATGTGACCATAATTTTGCTTCCTAAGGAGCCTTATTCTAAAAACTGTGTTTTTTTACTCTGTTTCCTATCGTACCCCTCCCTGTCCTTTCCCCCAACTGCTGAAGGGGTAGTGCGCATGTCTGTGCTGCAGCCCCCCTCCCCTCGGTGGGAGCAAGTAATCTCGTTGTTGATGGAAACATTCAACAATGATAATAAAAGCTATTCTAATTCTAATTATAGTGTATCATATCATACTGTATCATATTGTATCATATCATATCGTATTGTATCGTATAATGTTATATCTTGTCGTCATCATGTTATCATCCTGAAAACACATTTCTTTCTGGTACACTTCTTTTTTCCACTTTGAACATCCTAAATGTGAGGGTGTGTGATGTGGTAAAAAAAAAAAAAAAAAGGAAAATCAATCAGTTGAAATGAATGCCAGATGGAAAAAAAAATATGTAAAATGACCTGTAACACCAAGGAATTTTTGCAAAGTGAATATGATTTGGGATGACATGTACACATGACAAAACAATGAAAAGGACTGCCATGGTTGTTTAGGATCAGAGCATATGGAGTGTTTATGGCATTGATAGTCCTCACATGAATAGTGGTTCTAGAACTGTGTGTGCGTGTGTGTTTGGTTTCAGGCTTTCTGCATGTGATCCAGGGTCCTTGGGCAGCTAAAAGCACAACATTTAACTCAATTAGTGGCATACATAATTGATAGCTGTCTGGGACAGTATTTGTATTTACACTGGAATTAAAAGCCTCCGGTGTCGGTTATCACATCTGAGGGACCATCAGTGAATGTCTATGTGTGTGTGAGGGAATGTACGGGATGCAGGTATATCATAATGGACTGCTGCCTCAGTTGTCGCGCTCTTTTTCTTCTAGTATGTTTTATTTTATTTATTTAGAGAGAATAAATCTCATGTAATCCGCGCTTACACACAGATGATGAATTTTTATCTGGATTTGTTCAAAACCACAGTAAAACTTGTGGTGGAAACTTAAAATGATTGTATTTTGAGGAAAATTATTGTGTTTGAGTCATAACACAGAGAGCAAATAGACATAGGTGTGTAATTTCAGGTTTGTAAAAAGAATTCAATCAATAGTAAATGGCAGTGAGTCAAACCAACACGAATAACTGGAAAGATGTCAGCCTCGATGCATTTTAGGATCTCAGTTGTACTGTATGTGGAAATGATTGGTTCAGGAACAATCCCCAGCTCTCTGAAAGTTTTCAAAATATCTAATAGCAGAAGGAATAAATGAATTTGCGCATTGGTTATTTTTCTCGTAGGCACATGATAACCCCGACCCAATTGGAATTCTTTAGCCAGTGTATGTTCACCTTGGCTTATTATTCATTCTGCTTTCTGGAGAACCTGCTGAACTCAATGTTATTTAAGCCATTTTTGTCTTTCACGGACAACCCATTAAACTAGCACACCACTGTCTGGTAAAAATGACATAAAATGTCCTTGCAGCTACCAAAAGATTTCAGTTGACAGCAGCAACTCATGTCAACTAGGTTGGAACAGGGCAACAAAAGCTGGAAATGTAACTGGTACAAATCAAAACCAACTGGAGGAGCATTTGATAACTAATTAGGTTATCAGGAGGATCATCGAAGGTCAAAACTGGATGCTGGTGATCTTGGAGCCTCAGGTGGCACTGCATTAAAAACGGACATGATTCTCTACCGGAAATCAGTGCATGTGCTCAGGAACACTTCCACAAATCACTGTCTGTGAACACAGCTTAATTCACAAATACTATCAATCAATCAATCAATCTTTATTTGTATAGCACCAATCATAATCGCCGATTATCTCTAGTTAAATCTGTATCATGTAAAGAAGAAGACGTGTGTGAACACCATCCACAAACACCACCGTCTGATCTGGAACAAACATCATTTCAAATGGTCTGAGGTAAAATGGAAAACTGTTCTGTGTCAGATGAACAAAGCTTTGAAATTCTTTTTGGAAACCAAGGATGCCGTGTCTCGTGGACTAATGAGGAGAGGGACCATCCAGCTTGTTAACAGCAGACAGTTAAAAGCCTGCATCTGTGATGGCATGGGGGTGCATTAGTGCCTATGGCGGCGGCAGATTTCATATCTGGAACTACTCCATCAATGCTAAAAAGTACATAGAGGCTTTAGATCAATTATGCTCCATTCATCTCTTTCAGGAAAGGCCTTAAATATTTCATCCAGAGAATAATAAACCACATGAAGCATCATCACAACAGTAGAAGAGTCCAGGTGCTGAAATGACACCCCCCCCCCGCCCGCAGTCCACACATTTCATCAAAAGCTTTCTGTGCACCATGAAACAAAATATTCAGCAATGAAATCCCCGGACAGTTGAGCAGCTAGAATCCTGCATCAGACAAGAATGCGACTTACAGACAGGCAGGTTTTTAAAACAGAGGAGATGATACACAATGTAAACATCACCCTGGTCCAACTTTCTTGAGATGTGTTGCTGCCATCGAACTCAAACTGAGCTCATGTTTTCCATCAAATGGTAAAACGTCTCAGTTTCAACATCTGACATGTTTTTTATATTCTACCGCGACTAAAATATGGCTTTATGAGATTAGAAAAATCATTGCACTCTGTTTTCATTTCCATTTTATTTACATCCTAACTCTTTTGGTACTGTGCTTGTACAGTGTATTATTAAAATGCACTCTTCTATGGAAGTGTGAGCAGAATTTTGTAGCGTCATCGGTACTGCTCCAGACTTCAGAAATGTCCTCTTCCTTTCAGGCACTTGAGCTTCGAGTACATCAGGGCACTACAGTGGCACGTCTGCTTGAGCAAAAAAAAAAAAAAAAGAAGTGTGTTGCTGCTCCCTCCACCACATCTAACAGCCTCCTGAGCCTGTGTGGCAGAGCATTGAACAGCCCGTTGACCTTGGCCAAAGTCATGACTGTCAAGTGGAAAAAGCAGCTGTAGTGGAGTAAAATCTGCCTCTGGTATTGACTTCATCACTTATTTGATTCAGCGAAGGGAAAACCTTTAGTCACCTTCACTCCGCTCAATCATATCTTCACCTCGACTCAGTCTAATGCGCTCAAATCCTGACATGAAAAGTAAGTACCATCCCCTATTTTCACGTGTCTTTCACATGTGATCAATTGATGTCTTTTAACTGCATGGAAATGGCCCTTATTTAAAATTAACATTCAAATGACTCCGTTTTAAAATTAACATTCGCACAGCGTGTTTGAAACATAAATTTTTCTGTGTGAATTGGAACAGAAATAGGCATAGCAATTTGTTTGGAGTGTTCACTTTTATCTCTTCCTGGGATCGCCCCTGAAAACATAGCGCCTAGGATCACTCAGGTACACAAAGTCAATTTTAATGTAAAAGTATGAGTATTTACACATTTTGAAACAAATGACATTAGTTACTGATGAAAACAATAAACCAAGTGTAAAAAAGCAAAAACATCTCAGCAGAACATTACAGAGGTTCTGTTAAATTCTACAAAGCAGGTGCAACGTCCTTTAATTACACAAATTTAAATTAGAAAAAAATATACATTTTAATGTAAAATAAGTTATTTTAATGAAGTGTCTGTATCACCTTCTATCATGAATGTTTTTGATCCCACAAAAAGAAAAACAACGAACGGGTATTAATTGTGATTAATCAAAATTAATCCACAATGACCCTGTGATTAATCAGATTAAAAATTTTAGTTGTTTGACAGCCATAAAAAATTCATATCCACTTGGAATACTGACACATACATTTACAAATAATAAAAAAAAACAAAAACAAAATCGAAATACACATGCTTAAGCCTTTGAGCTCTAAGGGTTAACATATGTGATTTTTTTTCACTTTTACTCATTTCTTGCATATTTTGTTTTTGTTCAGTGTTTGTTGCTCATTTTTCTTCCCTTACTTGACTCTTTTCTCTCATTTTGTTGTATATTTTGTGGATTTTTTTTGTTAAATCTGAAAATCATTTTCTCAGTTTGCTTGATTTCTTGCTTATTTTGGCCATTTGTGCTTGTTATGTGTCCAATTTTATAATTTACTCATCTATTTTCTTCAATTTTCTTGATTATTTGAATTATTTTTAAAAATTTTGTTGTTCTTTTTGTTTAGTTCTGTGATTGTTTTGGTTGTTCTGGTGCTTTGTTGATTCGTTTTGATATTTAACTTGACTATTCAGGTCTTTTTCTTAAATTCAACTGACTGTTTTGTTTTTGTTTTTTTTTTTTTTTTGCAATTTCAGTTATTTTTATCCCTACTCATTGAGATGTGGCCAAGTAGAAAATATTCTGCAAAACATCTCTCTGAAATACATTCATTTGAAAAAGAAGCTACTAAAGCAGACTACTAAAGTGTGTGTACATTTGTCACTTAAATGTTTCAGATCATCAAACAAATTAAAATAATAAGTAAACACAAAATGCAGTTTTTAAATGAAGGGTTTTATGTTTAAGGGGAAAAACAAAATCCAAACCTACATGGCCCTGTGTGAAAAAGTGATTGCCCCCCCCCCATTACAACATAAATTAACTGTAGTTCATCACATCTTTGGAAAGCTGAGTTCAATTTCTCTAGTTACACCCAGGTCTGATTACTGCCTCACCTGTTCTCAGTCAAGAAATCACTTAAATCAGACCTGTCTGACAAAGTGAAGTAGACCAAAAGACCCTCAAAACCTACACATCATGCTGCCATCCAAAGAAATTCAGGAACAAATGAGAAACAAAGAAGACTGAATGAAAATACGAACACAACACTTTTGTTTTTGTTCCCATTTTTCATCAGCTGAACGCAAAGATTGAAGACTTTTTTATGGACACAAAAGGTCCATTTCTCTCAAATATTGTTCACAAATTTGTCTAAATCTGTATCAGTGAGCACTTCTTCTTTGCAGAGATATTCCATCCATGGCACAGGTGTGTCATATCAAGATGCTGATTAGACAGCATGATTATTGTACAGGTGTGTCTTTGGATGGACACAATAAAAGGCCACTCTGATATCTATGTATGTACTGTACCTATGTATGTATGTATGTATGTATGTATGTATGTATGTATGTATGTATCTATCTATCTATCTATATACTGTATATGTGTGTGTGTGTGTGTATGTAGTGTCAAAGTGTTCTTGAGCCCATACAGTGATTTCCAATAGAGAATCATATCTGTTTTTAATGCAGTTCCGCCTGAGGATCCCAAGATCATCAGCATCCAGTTTGACCTTCAGCATTCCTCCTGCTTCTCTGGATCTTTTGATGATATTATACATTGTAGATGATGGATCTTCAAGACATTTTACTTTAAGGAACATTTTCCTTCGACACAGTTTGTCACAGATTGTTGAACCTCTGTCCATCTTTACTTTCTGAGAGGCTCTGTCTGTACAAAATGCTCCTTTTATACCAGTCGTGTAACTAACCTGTTACGAGTTAACCTACTGAGCTGTCAAATGCTCCTCCATTTGTTTTTGATGTGTGCCAAATACTTTTCCAGCCTTTTGTTGCCCCTGTTACAACTTTTTTGAGATGTGTTGCTGCCATCAAAACTGATTTGTTGTTTATTTTCTATTGGGAATAAAATACATTTTATGAAATTTACAAATCATTGCATTCTGTTTTTATTTACATTTTGCTCACATCTCAACTTAAGATGAAAATAAATATCCACCCACTAAAGGAACATGACACGTTTTCAACTTAAACTTAAAGAAGTTGCAGTCAATAAAACACGGTTAATTGACATCAAGTGATAATTTGTATATGAGAGAAACTTGATGCCCTTAAATCTAGGAGATGTGTAAAATGTTCTGTTCTACTGCTGAAATATGAGCTGGATTATCTTATTGTGACAATAAGATAATCAGAGATATCTTCTTTAATTGAGATTGCTTTTATTGTACAGGCATTTTTTTTGTTCCTTGATATCCCCTGGTTCATTCTCTCATATTAAGCTTTTAAAGTGAGAATGTGATGTTTCATGCAGTCAATATAATAACAAACACATGGTGAGGAATTATTTTTAATGTGCATTTTTTTAATCATATTTGGACATTTTAGACACAAATCACTTTCACAAATGACCATTGATGCACAAATCTAAAAGTGAATGTAGCCGCAGTGAACATTCCCCTCTGATAACGTGTCTGTAAAGTATCTGATAAATGTCATCAGCACAAATGTCGACCTACTCGTCCTAATTGTGGGCAGGGGCGGAGAGGAGGGGTGTGTGTGTGTGTGTGTGTGTGTGATGAGATAGAGGCTTTAAGATTGGGTCCGGTCATTGTTCCCTCCTCCCAGACTTGAAGTGGGGTCGACACACAAACTGATCGTTGTCATTCATCTGGAGCTCGTCTTCCTTTTCGCCCTCTCTCCACTTCATCTTCAATCAAGGTAACATGACAAACTGAATTATTACACCGGTTTTAATCAGCCTTTTAAATGAGATAATTGTGAGGGAGAATTCTGATAAAGTGATTAGTGAGATTAGACCTTTAAGTCATTTCCTTTTCAAAATGCCCCCTCTCTGGTGACCTCTTGTGCTTCACTGGCCTGATGAGTTTCCCGTTATTTGCTGTGATTGTAGCCTTCACTGTAATTCCAGCCACCACTAGACTGACTTTAAATTTGCATCTTGCATCCAACTCGCTCTCCAAAACACTTAGCGGATGCTTTTACGTGGAACAAGCTTTAATTTGGAGTTAACCAACAAATCAGCCAATAAAAAGGAAGGCAGATCAGTTTTCATTAAACGGTAGAGAAGCTGCACATTACTCCTGTGCTGCAGTGTAATTACATCACTGATGTTTTGTCATGTTTTAATTTGCTTTCTGCTTATGGTCTTTGAAAACACAGTATTACTTGGCGGGTTTAGATTTGTCTAAAAACTTCAAAGGAAAAAGTGGAAGCAAGTTTGTCTCCGGCTTCCTGATAATAATGTCCCGGTGACCCTGAAACGATCATGTATGATGGGAGGGGGCAGTGGCGGGGGAGAGGAAATAAAGTAAGCGCTAAGGAGGGAGATATGGTTTTGTGTTGGTCTAAGATAAGAGGATATTACAGCTTGTGGAAGAGGACTTGTAGGAATGGAGGCATCATTCAGGGGAGAAATGGTGGGGTGGGGGGGTACTTCTGGAGGAGATGAGCTTTACGGGGAGGAGGATGGTGGGTGTCTGTGGTCCACAGTCACTCAGGAAGGTCATCGTGTTTGTGCATGATAAGGTCGAAAAACATCACATCTGTCAGTATCAATAATTATTATGGTAGATGTATGTTTTATTTTGGTTCAGATCAGACAGTTATTATGTAGGTTGAATTATTAGTATCAAATGCAACAAGATGCAAACGGTAAGCATAGGATAACCTAATATGATGACCATAAAATAAAGAAAAGTAGACGAGTGGATGAGGAAATCAGGATGGAACCAGAAACGAAATAAAAGAGGACTAGAGCAGACATCCATGAAAAGCAAATTACCAACCAATGTGTTTTTTAGAAAATAAATGGACAGTAAACAAATTGCCCTTTGAGGGATTAATAACATTTTCCTGAGTCTGAAATTCAGATGAAATAAAAGTGTGACCTGAAAGCTGCCAAAATAAAATACCTAACATGCAAAAGAATGGAAGCAATGTAAAAAACAAAATAAATTAAACAATATAAGATGTATAAAGTAGGCAAAAATGAAAATGATATAAAACATGCAAATAAAGACAGAGAGCGCAGACGCCTACCAAAGCAGCTCAGTTTGTCTTCCTCCCGTTATCATGTGAACCTATGCTCATTGAACCCATAATGTTATTTCACCTCATGGTAATATTCATAGATTTATCCGACCCTCATAAATGGTTTGACCATGGAAACCCACCATTAGCATTTAGAATCACATTGTTATTAGTTTAATAGTTGTTCATCATAAATAATATTTCCATAATGAAGGATTTGTTCCGGCTCTAGCTCTGTAAATGTTGAAGATCCGTCATATGTGTGGACACATTCCTGAATCAGCAGACTATCACTGTCAATTTCATGTCTATAGCTTTATTTAGTACCTTACAGTAGATATTTTTCCTCAACTCCTGTAAGTATCATAATTCTGGATCAATATATCTACTGTTCATATCTGGATGAAACTTTGTGGTTTGATAGACTCGATGATGGTGTTTTCCTGTGTTTTTTGGTTAAATTTTCTGGGTGTTATTTGTGGCGTTACAAGGACAAATGTTGAGTCTGGTTCAAGCTCACAATGGAGAAGGATCCTTTAAAAATGACCTGGATTCAGACGATGATCCACATCACTACCACAATCTAATCTCCACTGGTCCTTGTGCCATCTCTGACCAATCCGGAACATTGTGAATAAACAAACAAACAGATAAACAGTCTGAAGATTCTCAGTCATCCAGGTCATTATTATTTTGTAGGTTCCTCAGCAACTGGACTGATGTGTTTTATTGATGACGTTTTCTACTTAGATGAGTAATGCCATCAAGAAAACACATCAGTCCAGTCGCTGAAGAAGAACCTACAAGAAAACAGATAAATAAATAAATTGTTGCCAAAATTAGGAATATCCAGTCCCAAGGTGATGCAGAAAAACTAGACCATGCATTTGTTACGTCTAGGCTGGATTATGGTAAGTCACTACTGGCAGGATGGATCCAAATAAAGACATAAAAAACCTCCAGCTGATCCAAGATGCTGCAGCATGAGTCTTAACTGGAGTCAGAAGGAGAGATCATATTTCTCCAGTACTGGCTTCTCTTCATTGGCTACCTGTAAAATTTAGAATAGAATTTCAAATCCTCCTCTTATCTTACAAAGCCATGAACAATAAGGCTCCATCCTATATCAAAGACCTTATTGTTCCCTATAAACCAATAATCTTGAATTGTGAGTCACCTAGAAATAATCTTTGATTATGATTGGTGCTATACATATAAAATTTAATTGAATATAATAAATTAATCAACACTGACAAATAGATAAACATTATTTTGCAATGAACAAAATTGTAAAAAACACCATATATCATATTCATTTTTTAAATTTTGTTTCTTGGTTTATTGATTTGATGTGATTAACCCTTTCATGCATGGTGACCACTGCACTGGACAGTAAGAAGTTGACGTTAAATTTATAGTCACTTAAAATTTAAGGCAAAAAGCAGTAATTCAGCGAGTATTTTGACTTAAAATGAACAAAATATTTAAGAAAATGGAGCTACACAAAAAGCAAAAGGTACACAACAGTAAGGGAAATGGATAAATGTGAACAAAATCAGAAGAAAAATTAACAAAATAGTAGGCAAGCTGAACAAACCCATTGAGAAAAAGAACCAAACTAGATGTGAAAAGAAGAAAAATGGATACAAATCAGCAAAATAAGAAAAATTTAACAAAAATGATCAAGCATATAAATCAAAGTAGATGCCAGAAGAAGAACCGGTCAAGACAATACTGTTAAAAAATGAAAAAAACAACATCAACAAAAAAACAATTTCAAGGAATTTTTCTTCTTTTTTCTTTATAGGACAATACAATTAAAGACAGTATTGAAAATAACAAACACTATTTGGCCTTGTACAGACCACTATAATACAAACATATACAAACTGTGTGGTTGATTCATAATTTTGTTTTTATACATTAACAACTAGTACTGAATTGACAGGCTCTAACTCTTCTTCTTCTCCTTTCAGCTGCTACAGAGGGATGAAGTTGATGAAATAAGGGACATTATTTTAAAGATTGTTTGGAACAAAGCTGGAAATCCATTCACATCCCCAGATTTTTAATAATTCATGCACAAAATGGTTAATTTGATGAATTTAATGTCATCACACATGGTGTTCACTACAGTGGACAGGAACAAGGTGACAGTAAATTTATAGCGATGAAAAAAATCACGTATTTTTGACTTAAAATTAACAAAACAATCATGAAAAAGAACAAACATGAGAAGCGAAAGGTACAAAATAGTGACGCAAATCGATGCAGGGGAATAAAATCATAAGAAAAAGGAATTAGCCCATGAAAAAATGAAGACAATGTGAAAAAAAATCTGAATAAAAATGAACGAAACATTTAAAAAAAGAACAAATAACGATAATGAGCAAAACAGTCAAGAAGTTGCAAAGAAAAGAACAAAAAAGAAGAAAAATGACAAACATACAAGAAAATGCTTTAAAAAATGAACAAAACCCAAAACTTTCAACTTGTGCGGTTGAGTCATATTTCTTTATACATTATCAAGTAGTAATAAACTATAATTATGATTGTATTTCATTAAATTGACCTGGTGGATATAATTTAACCATTTTCAACCAGTATCTTGCTTAAAATACATGATGTTATTTTAAATATTGTTTGGAAAGAATTCCAATTTTTTTAATAATCCATGCATGAAAGGGTTAATGTCATGTATTTTATGACATTAAAGCTCATACTGCTTTAAACAACATGATGTTACGACGTGAGGTTTTTATCCGCATAGAGACAAAAGAAAGATGCTGATCAGAGTCAATCATCATCATCACATGTCAGGATATTCCCTCCTACAGGGATTATTGATGCTCTACCTTATGGACACAGTTACTTTGTGCAGGACAAAATGAAGCTTTGTCTCCAAAAGAATCTCATTTCCTTTGCTTGACTCATTTCACATCAAACCGTGTCATTTAAGCTCTAAATGAGAAAGATCAATATTCAATCAGACTGCGGTGCTGGTCTCATGGAGTTAACATTTAATTAATATGTGTTCAGAGCTGGACACGGTCAGACTTTTTAATAGGTGCTCATAATAAATTTCTGCTCATTTTCTTGATTACTGTTGTCATTTCATTGTCATTGATGATTTTGTTCATATTTTGTGTATTTTGATTTAAGTGTCTGTTACATCATATCAACATGAACAGATGAGCTTCAGCTCAAACAGGTTTGGGATCCACTGACACTGAGAGCTGAATGGTGTCATCTGTCATATCCCAGCATTGTTGTGAAGCCATGTTAAACATCACAACTGCAAACTAATTAATCTTTGAGGCAAACATGATGAAGATAATGGTTTTCTTTGTTTGTTGCTGCTTTTAGATGCAGTGCAGCTGCAGCCCCTTGGTAGGACACCTTTCAGCGCCTTACTGGAGTAGAAGTAAGTATGTATGTGTGTGTGTCAGCTCATCGTTTTACATGTGTGGGCTGTTGTTGGTGTGGGAAACCCTGGATATATGAAGAGCTGTTTTTAAGCATTGCTTGTTTTTGTGCACTATGGATCTGCCTGTAGCACTGAAACAGGATGAAAAATACAAAAACAGAGCAGCCATGATTACGTTATTCCAGAAAACTCTGGATATATTAGTGTCATCCTGGACAACATCCTGAGCCAAAAACAGGATGCAACCATATTTGGTCGAACTGTGGTGGTGCAACCTGAGCGTAGGGAAAGCTAACTAACCGACCGCTAGCCTATGGACACACTAAAACTTCACCAAGCAGTGTTAAACAAAGTTGTATTACATACAAACACTTACCCACAACTGCAGTTGAGTGTATCTCAGGTAAAACTATGAACACATTGAATAAATAGAAGATACGAAGGTCTGACCCACCAGCGGTGTTGAGTTACCATAGCAACACGTCAATCAAACCCCAGCAGGGCAGTGATTTGTCAGATTATTTGTCCTATCTTAATAACAAAGCAAAAAGTCAAAGATGGAACAGATCACTTACTAGAGGGTCCAAATAAAACATTTGAAAGCATAATGACTCATGACAAAAAAATTTTTGCTTAGTATTTTCAGATATAAATCCAATGTAACTGCACACGAGAGGACAGAGCAGCCTGAATTCAACACTGTCCTCTTGTGGATTCAATTCAATTTTATTGCATTGCTTAACAACCACACCAACGTAAAAACACATCGTAGTATGAAGGCAGCAACGTTTGATACACACCCACATATTCACGCACGGAAAAGGAGCATAAATAGGCCTTTAGGCAGTGACGTGAGGTTAATGGCTGGTGAGGCACTGTCATCAGTCAGATTTACAAACAGATGAACCCTACAGAGCAGCTTATTCACCATTTGATTGGCAATAGTTAACGTGTTTTGTTTAAAAAACGTTATTATTGTCTTACCGTTATTTATAAATGAAGTCCATGCGCCACTCATATTTGATGAGGCTTCTCTGCAAATTCTTCAGGTCACAGTCTCCCATCTGAGTCCAGACATTGTCACAATTTGAAAACAGAAGCAGGAAAAGCAGAAAAGGCGGTTTGTTGCTGGACGTCCACACAGCCAGCCTTTCATATGTACCAGTCCGTCTGAAA
>JAQQAE010014216.1:0-12471 GCA_029823295.1 Pseudamia nigra | reverse complement strand
CAGTGGTTCAGTGGCCCTAGTTGAAAAAACACCAGCACCTGATTTGAACAATCTGATTCATACCTATTATCAGAATGCTTCAAACTTCTATAAACATCTGTGACCAGCTGGCAGGTAACTGTTTCCATGGTGAGAAGTGTTGTGGTCATGCGAGTGTGTAAAGCACATAGCAAGTCATAGGGCATTTTGAACACAGTCGGTGACTTTGACCTTTAGGCACCAAAATGATTTCATTTCATCCCTAAGTCCATGTGAACATTTTTGCCAAATTACATTTGGGTCCATACCAAAAACAAAGTGAATGTCTCATGTGGCATCATTCAAATACAAAAAGTCAAATGTACAAAGATTGCATTGGACCACACAAACACATGTCTACCCTGAGTTACAGAGATAGGATATCAGTTTAACTGTCTTTACATGCATGATCATACTTATGAGCCAAAATACGTTATATGACTCTAACTGTATGGCAGAAGAGGGAGAACATTTATGCTAATGTCCATGAAGTTTGCCAGTACAACGTGCCAACTGTCCTGACAACCCTCTGGAATATTGCCACTGTTTGTTTTCATATATAGACCAATAATTTGGCATCTGCAACAAAATAAAAAAGCAGATTGGACAAAAGCAAGTGTAAATGTAGAACAATCTGGTAAGTCCTGAAAATATGCATCTCTTGATTCTAAGTAACGGTTGTATGTTACTGTGAACCAACTAAGCATTGGTCTTATCTAATGCCTCAATGATACATTGTTATACCAGACTTGTGTCCCAGGTAACGAAATGATTCGGGTAGTGTATTTCGTGTCATGGATCGTATTAAATTTGTTATCTGGGGTTCCACTGTATTTATCCTATATTCATGTGGTTCTGTTACACAACTGGATTTGCCTCTGTCTGGAGATGTAGCAGTGTCCAGGTTAAGTCACGGTGTGCCTTCTCCCTCAGATGTGATGTCACATCTCCTGTCAATCACCTCCGCCTGAGGACTAAGCACCGCCCACTTGGGCTCAGGTCAGCACATCACACCAGCACCTTGTCGTGTCTTGTTAAAGTTTCCATAAGCTACAACCTGTGAACTCTGATTGGTCCGTTCGCATTATCACTCAGAAAAACAAACAACCAATCAGAACGAGAAGCAGAGAGGGAGCAGAACAGATTTTTTTTCAGCCAAGGTTCTGAGAAAGACAAAAATCAGCAAAGAAAACAACACTAAGAGGGATTTTGCAGCTTAAAACTGACTTTGTCTCAACTTTAGGGTCCTGAAATTAAAAATATTATGCCAGAAAATGCATAATATGTCTCCTTTAAGTCTTTTAATTCTATTACACAGCATAGTGTGTGATTATCCATGTATTTCCTATTATTATTTTGTGAAAAATACACATTTCATTTTTAATAATCTGTATGATTTTTTTCCAAGACCAAACAATGATATATATTGTGTTAATACTTTCTACAATTAAATAAAAGTTACTGTAGACAGGATAGCGCTGCATTATGTTTTTGATTGGCATTTCCCATTTTGTCTGATTTATTTTTTTATCTGGTTCAGGGTTGTTAATTCTTTGTAATTGATTGATAGTAATAAAAATAACAATAATAATATTAATTGCATCTCCATACAAAAGCAGTTCAAAAATACACATAAATATAATGTGCTCATGACTTTCTTTAGGTACAATTCAAAACGCTCTTCACTGACAAGGATACCAGGAAATCTCCAGAATTTCTTACAGCCTAAATGTTCTTGTAGGGTGTTTGTACAAATTGAAGAGACTAAAACTGTTGGAATTTAACCAGCTTAGACAAACAGATGAAATCCGACCACTCACAATATAGGTTCACTGCAGGTGAAACAGAGACAGGATTAGAAGGCATTGAAGAAGCCCTGCGTTTTACAGTGAATGAGTGAGGGGACCATCAGAGGACAAGTGGCTCTTAACATTTCAGACTGTCCACGCACCATTTAAATGAGAGCCTCAGAAACCAGCCATGAACCTGCCCTGTGTCTAAGCAACCGCTAAAGTTAATGAAGAAGAAATTCTCTACAGCTGAAAACTAATGTATTTCCAGTTCAAACCTGAGGAGACGAGAGGAGAGGTGACACATTTACATTCATAACTCGAGATAGACCACTTGATTGGCTGATTAATAGGTGCAAATAAAACATATTACAAATTATGACTACTGTATGAGCAGAGGTTGGTTGAGATAGTGCCTGATGCCTAGTATTAGGCTTCTGCAGTAGAACTGCAGACACTGATGAAAAATCAAAGCTCAAAAGATAAAATGTCTCATCTAGACATCCAGAGTCATTTAAGAATTATATGACCCTGGTGCTCAGTTCCAACAGTTACATAGTTTTTAAATAAGGCCAAAATAGGGCACCTCAGTAGCTTGCTTGGTAAAGCGCCTGGTATTGCACAATAACATGGCTCAGGCCTAATCATAGCAACCTGGGCAGGAATCCAGTCTGTGGCCCTCTGCTGCATGTCGCTCCCCATGCTCTTCTTTCACCGTTCTTGTCTCTCTGTACCGCAACTATCAAATAAAGGCAAAATGCATGAAAACAAATCTTGACAAAAAATAAAGCCAAACAGTTCATTTCCAGGTAATCATAGATCAACTGTTCCAAAACATTTTTATTCTTATATCAACCTTTTAAAATGCCACCATCAGTCAAACCCGAATCATAACAGTTGTCTCGACATAAATATTACTCTGCACATTTATAATGGGTGTCATTTGTTCTTTTTGAATGTTTCCAAGTTGAATAAAGTTTGAGCTTCAGTCTAGAAAATTCACACTTTCATTCCACAAAGTAAAAGAAACATCTTCTTGGATTAACTGGGAATCACTGTTTAAGACATATAATTCCATGTGTCGTGCAGATCAACGACTTGGTCATCAGGTCACCACTAGTGTTGTGGTTTTTTATAAGTTCACCATATGTATGAGATGTAAAACTGTTGAGAATATGGTAATCTGAGGTATTACAGTAACTGAACACAGGATGTTAAAATTATACAGGAAGTTTATCTAGGGAGTACATCTGTCTCTGCACCTTCTGTGCAGCTGCGGCATCAACACAGAGTTGGGGTTTGAAGTGTGTTGTGGGACTTAAGTGGGTGCCTGTAGAGAGACATTACAGCAGAGAGCATCTTCAGGCCTTCTCCATGCACGCTCTAACACACACCTGCAAAGTGATGCTCTCTAGAAGCAACGCATCTGTTCCAGAGTCCCAGGTTACAATACAGGACTAATTAAAGGATCGGTGGAAGTTAACACAGTGCCCTTACACAGCAGTGTATGACTCGATTTAATTACAACAGATCAACATTGCCTCAATTGAGCTTCATCGTACAATGAATTTTTCTGTCACATGGTACACTTCTCAGTGCAGTAAACACCTCTCATGTAATCAATCAAAACAGATGCACAGTTTGGGTGATGCCGTATCATGGGAATCATGTTCTCCAAACATAAGTCCACATGTGCACAGACAAAATGTCTGCACTACATACATTTTGCATTCCTTTCAACAGAAAACAAGCATCACTGAAGCATCTGAATTCCAAAGACAGTCTAGTCCTGTGTTTGCAGCCGTGGCAACTGAAACATGAGCTCGGCACCTCTGAACACCAGCCGCTGACTCTCTTACAGAGAAATAACAACAATCGCAAAGCTGCTATCCACTCTGACACCCCAGACCATCACAAAGAATGTCACCAGGAACTACCTACCCTGCAAGGGCCATATAGCTCCAAATGAGAAACATACACAGTGGAGATGATACATGATGTGTCGCTCTGCATGTGGTTTGACAAGAACATATTTGTTCTCATGGGAATGGTAAAAAAGGAACAAAGAGGAACAAAGACAAAGAAGTGAAAGAGGCCAAGGACAAAGTGAGAATCAGCCTGCGCTCACTAATGTGCTGATTGTATATGATGCAGATACATATGTGACTCTGCAGCGGGATTTCCCTCCGTTATAAACATATGATGGCATTGGCAGAGAGACAGCTGTACTTGTCTAAACATCGACACGGAAAGCACATCCCGGTCCAAGGAGCTCCCACATGGAGCTGTGTCCACCATGAGACACAGACACAGCTGGAGGACTGCTGCTGGTGCACATCTCACTGTCCTGGGCTTAAGAAGAGACTGAGGAAAATACACAACTTAAAACGGGAGGCATGAGTCTGCCATTCACCAGGCACTTTGACAAACGCTGGACACCAAAGGTTTAATTCTGACATTTTCTTCAAACTATTCAATACATTTTACTCTTTGGAGAGCTTGGCTTTATTCTTGTGGTATTAGTGCTAAGCTGTTGGTCTTTTAGTGGAACAGCCATAAGTAACCATAACCTCATGCTTTTCCAGTGTTTACATTTTGTATACATATCAGCACACAGGTACTTTAAAGAACCTCAGTTGAAGTTGCTTTTGTTTGTCCTTTCCAGTTGTTTAAACGACTACATTTCAGTCATCTGGCTCTTGTATAAAGGTTAATTTCTTTGTAAATGTTTTTCTGTGTCTAATTGTGTAAATAACTGACACCTAAACCTGCCAAAAAAATGTTCCAAAAGAAATTTTTTGTCACACTTAATGAGAAAGTTGGTCTGTTATTACAAGCCATAAAAGTTCAGCATTTTAATGTATTCATGTAACCATACAAAAACAATAAGTTGCTGCCAAGTAATTTATGTAAAAAATATGACTATCAGCAGGTGTCAAAAATGTTTACAGGGCAATTCTGACATGGAAAAAACACCAATTACCCCCTGAAGATTTGTACAAATTAATGTTAATATCCAACGTCCTCCTGATAATTTAATCAGACAAAGACAAGGGGAAAATGAACAGCAGACCCCGTGTTGTGATGATGTATGGTACAAAACCCTGCTAATTGCCACATAAGCAACTCTGCTTGGTTAATTGGAGAATTCATCAAAAGACTGCTGGTGTTTCCTGATCAGAGCAAAATGTCGATCCCACATTTTTTAAAGTTATCATTAAATAACAGCAGACAGAATTTGATCAATGTGATGTTTAACTGATTAGGTGACTTGCTGGTGTATAATGAAAATGAAAGTTATAAACTCACATAAACGCATGGTAGATGAATGCCCATCCTCGTGGTCTTTCCAGCACGTTGTACAGACAGTTTTGTAACTTTCTGTAGCGTTTGCTCGAGGCGGACGCGTTGGCCCGGGGTCCGGGCGGCCCGGGCAGCGGGGTACCCAGCAGACCCGTGCGGTGGGACGGGTGTGCGCGCTCCGGCGTGGACGGCTCGCTCCTCTCCGTGTGGACAGCGGCGAGAGCCACGAACTCCACACGCCGGTCGTCGGTGGGAGCCGGGGGCACCAGCATTCTGATGCCGCCGTTGTTGGACGGACTTCCTAACATGTTCGCACTGACGCCGTTAGAACTAGATGCATATGAGGGAACACTTTAAACTGGATCAGCCGCAGGAGCAAAGTTTTGACCAAGTCATAGCCCGGTTCGGCTTCAGAGTGCAGGCTACAGAACCATCTCCCGATAAAAAGTCATGATGATACAGAAGTCACTCCTGCTGTTTTACACTCTGCTCACTTTGGTCAGATTTAGAAGTTATCTATAAATCAAGTCACGGACGCAGAAGAAAAATTGCACAACACTTTTACACGTTCGTGGCGTTGAATCGTGACCTTCACCAGTCATCGTTAAGTCTGATGTGAGCTGCTACCGACTTGGCATCACTTCCCTGAACTGACAGCACTCAGTGACCTCAAGTGAAGCGAAAGTCATCTGGAAACATGCAGACACACTAAAATGCAACGCAGACGAGCGGAGGATCATGCACTGGATCTATGTCCCCAAAGCAACATCTAACAGAAGTAGGCAGCATACTTTGATTTACGCTCATGGGACGTGTTGTTATGGTTTGAATTGGCTGACTGAGACTTGCCACAGAAGCTGATCTGCCCTCCTCTGCGCGCCTCTCTGGTCCTGCGCTGCGCTCCGGCCGGACAGGAGGGGCTGGAGCGCGCACAAGTCAAGACCATTAAGTAGGATGTGAAGAATCGGCTAAAAACTCTGTCGAAAAGGTCAGCTTAACGCACGCCGCTGCTCGCATCCCATCTGGTTACGCATTTCAAGATAAAAACCGCCACCGATGAGTGAGTGTTGTGCTGAAAGAGGAGCGCCGGCTACGGGAGGAGGAGGTGGAGGAGGAGGACTCGACGCACGGGTCTAGGGTAGGAAGGAGCATGAGATTCTCGCAGTGACGGAGACAGAGGCAGAATGGACAGTGCTTTTCTGGGAACAATGAGAAGTGTCTGGTGGAGCCATAAGTTTAATAAAAGTTGCTGATTGCGCGCAAATGCGCACAGAATAATGCTCACATGATACACACAAAAACTGGGGCCATGCACACTGGTCTAAAGAGGTGAGGGTCATATCAGTGGCTCCAAATCGAATCATCATCAACTACCAGTGAAAAGTTTCTCCTTCACTGGTTTGTCCTGGTTTTTATTATTTTCAACATTATACAATAATTCTTACAACATCCAGACTGTGAAATAACACCTATGGAATTATGTAGAAAACAAAAGAGTGTTAAACAACTCAGAACATGTTTCAATTTTAAATTATCCAAAGTGGACACATATACCTTTGATGAGAACATTACACTCTCATTCTCTCATCAGATTCACTGGGCATGCACCTGGAACCATTTTCAGTTCACAGTTAAGTTCATTTGTGTCATTTCCTTGTCTTCTTAATGTGTATTCAGAGTTGTTGACATTTTTTTTTTGCATTGACTGCCCTTCATTTCTTAAGATAACGATGGACTGTCTTGTCTCTTTATTGTTTCTTGCCATTACATGGATTTGTACAGGAGTTGAAGTACCACTAACAGGGCTACTGACTGTACCCACCCGTCCACTGCAGAGGACAACTGATGGTCTAAAGCACAGTAAGAAGACAAGAAGTGGTACCAATGAACTCTTAACAAAACACACCTGTGATGGTCTGACTGACAGCCTCATGAACCTAATGAGAGAAGGCCATGAGCGTGCAAAGCTATCATCAAAGCTAAATATGTCTATTATGGACAATCTAAAGTATAAAACATGTTCTGCATTGTTTATTTTATAATTCCATACATGTTGTTCCACATTTTGGATGTCTTCAGTATTAATGGATTGTTTAATTGTTTAAATGTGAATATTAACATGACCCCAAGAAGTCCAATGGCTCGGTTTTGATTTGCATCACATGAATTTTTGATACCCTATTAGAGACCAGAATATAAGACCTGTGTGTGTGTGTGGGGGGGGGTGCATGTGTGTGTGTCTGGAGGCAGAGAGAAGATGCTCTTGAGTGTTTCTAGAGTCTTTAAGAGGTTTTGAGGTTTTTATAAACTCTGTGGTGTAAAAAAATAACATGAACTTAACAATGCTGCCAGTCCTGAGAAATCCTCAAAAAGATGAACAACAAAAAAGACAGGCAGTTTTGAATTTTTGTTATTTGTATAACCCCAAATCTTTTTTTTTTTTTTTTTCATAAAATTGTCCATGAAAAGTGCATTATTCTGTGTGTACAGTCATCTGGTGTCAAATATGATCCTAGGTTACTTTGAGAATGACACACAATTCAGCCATTCAGAGCATATAACACTTTGCAGTGAAATATGGTAGCATTTATTTAATGTTTAATAAATATTATTGCACCTGCATTTGTGCCCTATTACTATTTATTTTTCTGTGACTGTCCTGTATGTTAGTGTAACAAAGAAATTTCCTTATTGAGGGATGAATAAAGTCTTATGTGAAACAAATGCCCAGTTTTATACATTTTGACACTGCTGGGGAATTATTTTGAGAAATATAGACTTTTTTAAAGTCAACATAGGATGTTAAAATCAATAAAATTTAAGTGTATGAAGTGTTCCAAATTGTTTATTTAAATTTAACTTTTTATTGATCCTGATGTGGGTAATATGTAGAGCTTTTCTAACATGGCTGCACTCAATTTCTTGGCTGTTTTTTGACATTTCTGCTGATTTTCGCTTGAAGTAAAATTCAAGTGTTTCAATTTTCCAAACTCAAACAACCATTTTTTGAGTATATCTAAATTTTTACAGATTTTACAACATAGAGTATATACAGCAGAGGTCTTTAGAGGGAAAAAACACACTTCATTTTACCTCCACCTTTATATTGGTCTTCACATGTAAACACATGTAAGCAGCTCAGATATAAATATAAGTGCTAAGATATGGGACCTTTAAAGTGCTAAGATATGGGACCTTTAAAGTTTTGCAGAGCTGAGCCACAGTTTGAGAAAACGGGTTCAAACATTTTGGAATACGTGTGGCGTTCTCCGTCTCTGAGGCTTATAGGACTGTCTGCAGGTACAGATTTCTTCCAGCGGGTACAGTAAATATTTTTCCTGTTTGTTTGCACTGACTGGGATGAAAATGTCACTTGTGTTTATTGTGGGAGGAGGGTTTGAATCCATAGTTACAGGAGAGAAGGGACAGGTGCTGGGGGGGGGGGCACAGCGACACCAGGCCACAGTGTGCTCCTCCTCGGTGGACACAGCTTTCTAAATCTATGGCTGTGACACACATGCAGGCTTGTTGTGGTTATGACACAAATATAAGGTTATGTAGCACAGTGCCCTGTAGAGAAATCACCTGTCAGGGGGAGAGGTGGCCCCCAAAACTCCGCCTGGCCTTACTGTCCCATCTGACCAACCGAAGTGACATCAGCACATGCCAAGCTGACTCACTATGGTCAGTGTTTTCAACTCGTGTTGGGAAAAGCACCTTCTACACCAGTGGTTCTCAACCTGTCTCGCCTTGTGACACATTTTCCAGCAGTCATCAAGTCATGACCAGCTTTTATCCAATTCAACCATGGCAAATATATTCTTATATAAATTAGTAAACATATGAAATGAGGATATTTTGAAGAAAACATACACATATTTGTATTACTGCATTCAAATTTACAACACAAATAAGCAAGAAAATGAACAAACTGAACAACAAAAGAAACCCAGGTATGTGCATTAAAGAATTTATGGTCAAAAGGCAAATTAAATTGTTAGAACATCTTCAATTACAATGTTTTGTTAGAAGTTTAAAATTTATTTGGCTGCTGACTGATAACTTCTCGCTCGTCTACTTCTATTACTTGTGTTTTTGTTGCTTTTGGAGTAGAAATGTCATATTTTCTTGCTGGACAACCTGCACCAAAGTCTTTCACTTCATAAGTGTGTGAAAATATGTGCATAGTTTTTAGTCAAATAACAAAATGTGTCTTGATCCCACAATCCACACAATATAAAGAAAACCCTGGAATGTTTGTATGTTTTCTCATAATTGTACTCTTAAGTGTGATTCACATGCTGTCTGTCATGCCATGTGCACGCACTGATTCTATCTCGTGCAAGCAATTATTTGAATATTTAACATGTATATGTTTTTAGTAACATGATGCACAAACTTAATGGCATATGAGCAGCATGGTGGTACTGTGGCTAGCCTCACAGGAATAAGGTCTTGGGTTTGAGCCCAGTGCTGGCTCACAAGGCCTTCCTGAGTGGAGTTTGCATGTTTTCCCCATGTTCGGTGACCGATGTGGGTTCTCTGAAGGTGTTCCAGCTTCATCCCACAGTCCAAAAACATGCACTGTTAGTTTATTTGGTCACTGTAAATTGCCCATAGGATTAGTGAGGATGTGAGTCTGAAGGGCTGGTTGTATACAGTATGTCACCTAGTATGTGCCCTAGCTTCAGCATCAGCTTGCACAACCATCCAAAGGATTAAACATTGCAGAAAATACATGAATGAACATGCATCATGCAAAGCTCTGATTTATGAGAGGTATCTGTCTTCAACATGACTGATTTATTTATTTGGAAATGACAGTAAACATGATCAGGAATGTCATATGTGCACAGATTTATTCTTTATTTATAGTTGTGATTTGTAGGGCTGTTGTGACCTGGGTGAGAAGGGGAAAGTATGGGAAATGCCATGTGACACAAAAGCCAGAGTAAAATTCTTAAGGGCAGAAAAACATAAGGATTTGTTTGACTTATGAAGTTTTGCAAAACAAGGACAACCAAATCTGCTTTCTGTCTCCACTACCTCCTCTCTCACATCTCTGGTGTCAGCTCGAGTCAGTCTATAATCAAAGCACTGCACACAGTCACATTTAAGTGAAATGAGAATAATAATACAGGTTTTTCCTAAAGAAATTGACTGTGTCACCCTAGATATGTGTTTTAAAGTTGTACAGAGTCCTATAATCATGGCACAGGCAGGAAGAATGACATGAAGGACTGCAGCTGGAGTGCCTCACAAGTCACAAATCTACACATTATTTGCCCCCGTTATATAACTTAATATTACTAATCCTTAATTCTTTACTTAGTATCAGCCATGCAGACTGATGGAATTTCCACTATGGCTATGGAACCAAATCAACTGATGACAGCTGTATGTTTTATAGCAACATGTTAATACACACTGGTGACACACACTGGCTAATGTGACAAATTGCTCGTAAATATTTGGTTACATTTTCCATAAGCATCTCATGAACTGAATGTATAACACCATTCAGTTCACTGCAGACATCTATGGTGTGTATTAATAGATTTAAGGCTGCAAGACTGGTTTATCTCCCAGTAATTTTATTTAGAGTGATAATTTTGCCTTAAAATGCCCATGAAATGTAAAAATAGTCCCCCATCCCTCAACGGGGACTAAGGTCACATCATTTATTTTAGTTTAAAACCACATGAAATCAAAATAAGAACAAATGAAATGGAGAAAAGCAGTGAATCTCAACATCCAAATGTGGACTTTCTGCTTGACAAACAGCTGTCTACCACTGAAATATGTTGCAGATTATTGTTTTGATGGCTCATTTATGAAATAAGGTCCAGTATGCGAGATACAGTGTAAAACCACGTGAAAATGTAGGTTGCCACATTTTTCTTACTTTACAGTGAGCTGTGTATATTTTTCTGTATTATGTACCATTTAATGCAAGATACCCACTAGTTCGGGGTGTAAAGAGCCATCCATCCATTTTCTACCCCTTAATCCTCGTGAGGGTCGGGGGGGAGGGGGTGCTGGAGCCTATCCCAGCTGACTTGAGCGAAGGCAGGGTACACCCTGGATGAGTCGCCAGTTCATCGCAGGGCTGACACATAAAGTGTAAAGATATAGGATATAAATTCATTATCATCAGTGTAGTGTTACCCAGTGCCACCAGCTAAATTAGATAATATTATTATTATTTTTTATGCAATATTGTTTAAAAAAGTTCATAAAAGACTGGGCATCATGAGAATTTGTCTCAGCATCTTGCTCAGGATGGCAAAGTCTGATCTTCAATGCAGCAGGGAATCCTCTATCAAATCATACAGGGTATAAAGCTAAAATCACATTTCATTAATTATTGAGAAAGGAACATTTCTATCTTTGAAGAACTCAGTGAGAGGTGTAACTTGAAAATAAATACTTTTTACAGTACTTGCAATGAAAAGCTGTTTTTGCACAACTCCCCAGAGAGTACTTTGATGTTAATGTGGAGGTAGATAAAACCGTAGATCCTTAGCATTAGACAGAAATATGGCTTCACTGATGTATAAAATGTAGATTTTATCAGCCTCAAATCCCAATATGAAGACGCAGCTCCAATGGGAACAAGACCTACGAGAGAATTTCTCCCACAAACTGGGACAGTCTGGAAATTCCTGTGACAGTTTCCAGATCGGTAAGATTCAGAGTCATACAAATGAAAATTCTTCACAGAGCAGATACGACTCCATCCAATCTCAGAAAAATAGAACCAGACTGCTCTGGTCTTTGTTGGCGTGGCTGTGGAGAAGTGAGAACTTTGGTTCATATAGTATGGCACTGCCCTGCAGTGAATTCCTTTTGGACTGAACTAGTTCATTTGATTTCAGATATATTGAACATTGAGCTTGACCCCAGTCCCACAGTTTGTTTATTAGGGTATGGATCAAAATCAAATCAAAATCAAATCAACCTTTATTGTCATTTGGCTGCACATACAAACGTAGTGTAGGCGAAATGAGAGGGTGTTTCTCTCGGAACCTAATATTAAAGAAAAAGAAAAACACACATTTAGACACACACAGTGCACACAAATACATACACACATCCTTGAGACATCAGCAATTGACAGGAATGGAAATAGTCACTGTGTGGTGTCCAAAGTAGTCCAAGTAGTAGCTTGAGTTTAAAGTGCCAGATAAAGTGACTAGTGTTGATAAATAATTATGGCGACACGGTGGTGCAGTGGTTCCTCCCACAACCAAAAACATGCACTAGGGGGTTAGGTGAATTGGTCTAAATTGTCCATAGGCGTGAATGGTTGTCTGTCAAGATGGTCTTTGTCCCCCTGTACGTGGTGGCGCGCATTGTC
>JAQQAE010014215.1:0-12472 GCA_029823295.1 Pseudamia nigra | reverse complement strand
CTCTCTTATCTTTTTAAATGGGTGAACTTGCACATTTTTACATTTCCCAATAATTATTGTCCCCACTGTAAATAATTTACTGTTTCTGGATGAAGCAAGCATTATTTGTTAAAAATCTCACTTTTAAACAGTGGGGGAGTAACAACTTTGACCTCAACTGTATTTTTTTTTTTTAGATAAAACAGGTTAATATTAGAAGAAAAAGACCTTTTTTGGATTGTCTTGTTTTGTTCCAAAAACTGACATCAGTTATTTACATTCTGTTTTGTTAAAATAAATAAAAATTTAAGGAGTCATGTGTGATCCTTCCTCTGTCCTTTCTTTGAACTATGTCATAATATACAGCATGTTCTTGCATTTTCCAGTTTCAAGATTTTTAGAATTTTCTTCTTTTTTTTTTTAAACTTGGGCTGTTTCTGCCGTGTAAAGACATTTTTAAGCTTGAGCTCACATGGACTTTAACTTATAGTGCATTTTAGGAACATTGTTTTCCATTAATCAATCAATCAATCAACTTCATTGAACATTCCTACCACTGAGGTTGATGTAATGCCCCTGTTTGTACAACAAACAGGGGCATTACATCAACCCATGCCCCTTCCAAATCAAATCTATTTCTCTGATAAATCCATGTTTTTAGTGCAGTGCCATACTGTGCGAGTTAAATAATCCACACTAACATTATTTATTGTATTACATGTTATTTAATAATAATGGATTGGATTTATATAGTGCTTTTCAAGTTTGCTTCTCAGAGTGCTGACACTGAATCTGTAATCCATTCACTCCTAGTGGTCTGATAGAAATGTGGCAGCCACTTTGCACCGACAGCCTCTCTGACCACCACCAAACATTCATTCAGACAGACAATCATTCGCAACTATGGAATAGACACACTATACACACCGTAAAGATAGGCGTCAGTATGTGTTTATGAATGGTTATAAATCTAAAATAAATTCAGTTCATTATGGTGTTCCTCAAGGATCTGTACAAGGACCTTTATTATTTTTGTTATATACTGTATTAATGATCTTGCTGCAGTAACTGCATCTCTTGTTCCACTCTTATTTGTAGCCAACCTCTTAATCTCTCACAAAGACCTGAGTACACTTACAATAAAATTAAATGAGGATCTCCTAAAATATTCAATTTGGTTTCAAGCTAATAAATTATCATAAAATGTAAAAAAAAAAAGTAATTTTACGATACTTGCAGGAAAGATGAAATGCAAATCTGAGGAAGTTAAAATTCGTATACAAAATGAGGAAATTGCAAAAGTTTCATGTGTCAGATTTCTGGGTGTTCAGGTCGATGATAAACTTTTATGGAGAGCAAATTGGTTTCATCTGCAATAAAGTCACTAAATCTCTTGGCATAATGAGAAAAATAAGAAGTTATGTATAGAATTCAGTAATGTTAAAATTATATTATACTTTGATTTATCCTTGTTTAACCTACTGTAATATTGTTTGGGCAAGTACTTTTTCAACTTATTTAAAGTTAGTTTTATTATTACAAAAGGCTTTTGTTCGCTTAGCAACATTCTCTAATCATGATGCACCACATTTTGCAAAACTACACTTGCTAAATGTTTATGATGTTAATATTTATCAGATATGCTTATTTGTTTTTATGATAAAACATGGTAAATCTCCACATAGCTGAAATGTCAAGTTCATTCTTATAAAACCAGACAAGCAATGAATTTTCATCTTTCTTCATGTAAAAAAAATCTCAAGTTCAATTTTCTTTTAGACGTTGTGGAGCCAAATTATGGAATAAGTATGGAGATATTATGAAATTATCATAAATACCAGTTAGTAAAAAAAGTCTTAAACTCATTTTGCTTTTAAAATATAAATTGTAACTGTCAAATAATTTACAATAAATACATTTTGTATAATTTAGTTTAGCACTAAACAACTATAAAATCCGTTTAAAATTTTCAAATCTACAATATAAAATTGGTTAGTATTTTTGTGGTTGTATTATAGATTATAGAATGTATGATCTTAATGTAAATGGAACTTTTATTTTGATTATGAGCATGGAAAAGATTTTGTTTCTCAAAGTGAGATGTAAAAAAATAACAAACAAACAAGGTATTGTACTGTATTTGGAGTGTGGCGCTTAGTAGAAGCCTGTATAGGTTTCTGCCACACACTTCACATTGTTTTGTTCAAATGTACCTTTGTGTTTTAATATGTGAAATATTAAAACACAATATTTTAATATTGGGAGGGGGTGCTGGAGCCTATCCCAGCTGACTTGAGTGAAGGCAGGGTACACCCTGGATGAGTTTAGGCAAACTATGGTTTCATAAAATTTTGATTTACCACACTTAATATTTCTGATCCTTTCTCAGCTTGTGATGTATTTACTTCCACTCATATTTTCAGTTCCCACTAGTTTTGTTGTGTCTGTGGGTCATCTGTGGGTTTTGTGATGTAAATCACAGTGTTACACGATGCACAGTGTGTGGAAGAGGAACAAAAATGCAGTTATTTTATGCTGCCAGGCCACATCCTCCCATGTTTATTTATATCTGCCTGCAACAGGTAGGGTTAGGTTAGCATTATCACACACAAGACGAAGCACAGGCTTGGCTGCATTTCCTCCATAGTTGGAAACTAAACAAGTATGAATTTTACATTTTTGCACTCCAGTAGGGTTTTCAGGAATGTGTTTTCATGCTGCACAAACTCCTCACTGTCCTAATGGTCTAGATTTTTTTGCTGATATGTTGTCATATGTACACATAAATATACATGCAATTTATTCTCTGCATTTGACCCATCCCACCCAAATCTCCTGTCAGTCTGGTGATTTGAACCTTTGACCTCAGCCTCCAGGACACCACGCTGCCCCCAGTGTGACGGGAAGTCCATCACGACATGTCCACATCTCCAAAATGACCGATAACTTTATTGCCTTTATAAAGATTGAGCTTGTTCAGAAAAATTTAATCGGTGCTCTTTCACCATCGGGGTTCCCAGGCGTCCTGGAAAACCTGGAAAATGATTCGCCAATTTTCCAGTCATAGAAAACATATGAAGGAAAAAAAGTCAAATGTCTTGAAAAAGCTGAAGTTGTCCTGAAAATTACTGATGCTTATTTTGTTTTTTGTTTTTTTTTTCCAATTCCAATTTCACATATAGCAGTGAACCTTCAAATCATTAATTCTCATTTCTAACTATCATTAACAATTTACTTGGTCCTTTTCATGACAAATCATTCATTTTTTTCACTTTGACAATATAATAAATATATCACGGCAATGGAGATATAACATTTGCAATTTAAGAAATATGATTAAAAACTGCTTTCAGCAATATACACAGAGGAGAGTGTGTATTAATCGATTCATCCCCCTGAGTTTGTCTGCTGATGTATGTGCGTGTCCTTGCATCACAGCCTCTTCGTCTCTCCGTGTTATCGTCACTTCTTCATCTGCAGCAGGTCATGGCGGCGAAGGCTACAGCGGCAAATGGTGAAAAAGACAAAGAGAGAGCTGGGGCTGGAGATGGAAGAAGAGGAGGAGAATAAGCGGCGAGGAAGGAGGAGGAGGGGGGAAAGAAAGGTTTCACCGCTTTCAGAGAGACTCCGTTGGTGAGGAGCCACTCTAATCACATTACCCAAGAAAACTTTTACTTATGGCTAATGGAATTCGCTTAAAATTGAACCGCTGGGGAGAAAGTAGATTTACATTGATCCAGATATGTATAGAGCCAAAGTCAGTCTATCTATTCTGTGAGGGAATTAAAGGCCGCTAAGCCTATAGAGCCAGACTGTATAATCCTATGTTCAAAGATCAATACTGGCTGGAGCTTTTTTCATTCTGTGTCTTTTTCTGTGCTGTCCTCCATACACTCATTACGACTGTGTGTTTGCATGTGTGTATTTATCCATGTTGTATGTTTTACCTGTAAATCCCTCAGTTTGCGGGTGCTGGATGCCTCCACTGGGCTCTGGCCCTGGCCCAGAATGAATGGCACACTCTGTTGGACTAGTTTGAAGGGGTGCGGTAGGGGCTCTGCAGCCCGACTGTTAACACCACACAAATAAGCCTGGGCGAACGGCGTTTATTTAGTCTGACACCCATCGTCTGTCCTGGCCTCTGACAGCTCCAAGCCCTGGGAAGAGCACGAGCAGCAGACTCACAGCAAGACCAGCTTTCCCAACGAGACAAATACAGAGACCGAATAAGTGAATGATGTGTTTTATGACAATCATTCACCCTCGACTGACAACCTCAAAGGTAAAACCGTCCACAAATACAGTGCGTGAAACAATACATTTCTTAATTGACTCCTGTAATTTGTGAGTGTTGACATCTAACATGTCTGTGCTGATGCTCACTAGAAAACCTGTAGTGGTATTTTCCAACACATATCACAGGGTTGTGGTTTGGTTTGGACAGATTTAGAAAAACAATGGAGTTACTGTTGGAGACATTTTCCCACAGTAACATCCAAGAAATAATATACACCAAATGCAATCATTATGCAGAAAAAAACACACTAACTGGAAAACTGTTGACTTGTACCCACACTGAAACAAAACATGATTTCAAAAAATATTTAAGCAATAAATTGACATAAATAAAATTCACTTTTTTTGTCTTTCATGCTGTTTCCTTTTTGTATCTTTTTAAAAGTTTTATATCTCATTCTTATACATTCTTGTAAATTTTACATAGTTTTTGTCTAATAAGATCCTTTTACTAACAATCATTTGAAACCCTTTTATTTAGTGGGGAAAAAAGCTTTTAAACTTGAGCACATACTGACTTGATATGCGAGATAATCATCAGTATTGACAGATATGAATATCCTCTTTGAGATTCATCGCTACCCTTCAGCTCTCATGGTCTAATTTCCTCATCGTGACATAAGTTCAAGTGCTGCATGTGCTCAACATGAAATCGAAGGAAGAGATTAGCTAAGTAGTGAATCCTGGTCAAACTACAGTGCTTAAGTAGCTGACATTGATCAGCTGGGGAAAATAATTCCTGGTGGCAGTCCATCAATCTCATCCATATTCACCTCCCCAAAACATCCCGACAGATCCCCTTCAAAGCCCGAGAATGTGCTAAATGACCTCACACACTGACAATGTCACTGCACACACACTTGATAGTGACCTCATTGATGAGCCGCCACCTGCCAATACGCAAACTCACACACACACATCCACAGAATCATCAGTCAGGAGGTCACGCTGACTCCATCATCATCATCATCATCATCATCACAGCGCTGCTGCTGCTGATGTTATAGATAACGAGCAACAGCAACACAGGAATTACATTGGCTGAATCTGATGACGACAAAATCCACATATGAGATTAGTCCTTGTGACTATCCTGCTCTAAGTGCCGCTCCACACAAAAGGGGCCCTAAGCAGATAATAACAGTACAATTGCTTTTATAGGGATGGAGTTATTCTATTAGTCGACCCTGCAGTGAAATGTTGCTGTAACTGTACAGTGGTCAGACACAGCTGCTGTACAGAAAAAAAAGCAAGGAGGGAACAGCAGCTTCAGTCAAACTTCACTGGAAAATGTTTCTGGTGATTTCTGATTCATCTTAAAGATTCTGTCAATGTGTCCATTGCAAATGAGTGCACATACACCATGTCCAAACCCACTGAGCTGCTGTGTGAAATGCAAATAGAAACAGAAGGTGATGATAAACACTGATTCCCCATGTTTAATTGAAAATAGCACAAAGGCAGCATATTAAAGGCTGAAGATGAGAAATGTCATAATTCTTCTAAAATAATGGACCGATTTTGAATGTGATGCTCGGAAAATGTTTGGAAACAATTGAACCAGTGACAAAAGAAATGGAAAATTTGTGAAATACTTGAAGTCATTCTCTTTGTCTCTGCACTGACAAACACAACAATGGCTTAAAAATAATGATTGTCAACAAACAGTGACAAAGAATTCTGGAAATTACACATCCTCATAAGAATCTAAAGAAGTCTCTGTACATAAGGAACACGACTGAAGCCCTGCCTTAAGAACAGACATGATTCTGCAGAGGACGTCACTGCACAGTCTAAGAACAAAAACCACTGTCTGTGAACCCAGTTATGCCAAGGCACCTGGTTCCGTCGCGGACTCACATTTGGTCTGGGTTTGCACATTAGGAGGTTGCTCAGTGTCATGATCAGTGATGGAATTGCCACCGCGTGTGCATACAGAGATAAATGACTGAACAACAGCCACAGTCTTTTCTAGGACTCTCAAATGCAATTGGATGCTGCATATTTTCTTGTCCTGGCTGAATGTGTCCTGCAGTGAGAATGGACTGCAGCAGTATGGCGGACCGAGGCAGCTGAAGGAATGAATGTGCTTGACCATTCTTCCTCGGCTCTTTGGCAGCCTCCACTCCGAGCTGTTGAAAGTCCCCAAGGCGAGTTCGCCCTCTCCCCGAGCCGCTACCTCCAACTTAATCCTGTTTGTCCCCGTTTACCAGGATTGAAGTGGAGAGGCTTCTCTCTGCCTCCCTGGTTTAAAAACATTTCCAGGAACATATCTATGTGCCCTCATCCAGGACAACTTCTATTACTTACAAATTACAGGCTCAGTAACTAAGTTACTCAGCGGGGCTTCAGTTCTTCTAGAAATCGACAAGGTTTCCAGGAGACAGTGAATCTCAGCCAAGGGCAAACCACAGCTCAGCAAAAGAGCTTTATAAAAGAACATGTCGAAAGTTGTTTTGACCAAATCAATAACAGCAAATTGAAGCAAAAAAAAGGGTCTTAACTTTGCATTTAATGACAGAGATGTTTTCAGGACCTCAAGGAAGAGAGCAGGGTTTATTTTCCCTCTTCACAGTCACGTGATAATTAACTGTCACGTCCGTCCATCATCCTCACACAGATCCTCCACAAAGACCGACAGCAGCTCAGTGACGGTGGATCCTCCTCCGACTTGTCCTCCAGCAGGGACAGAGAAACAGCTGCCTTCCCCCAATTATTATTAATTCCTTCAATTTTGTATAATTCAGTTTAGCACTAAACTTAACTATGAAATCCGTTTTATATTTTCGAATTTACAACACAAAATTGGTTTACTTAGTATCTTTGTGGTTGTATTATACATTATATAATGTATGATCTTAATGCGAATGGAACTTTTATTTTGATTATGAGTATGGCAAAGATTTTGTTTCTCAAAGTGAGATTTGTTCAAATGTACCCTTATGTTTTAATATGTGAAAAAAAAATTGTATTGAATATTTTGCTGATTCAGTTGATTATTCTGTTAATTTTTGTTCAGTACACTTTGACTCATATGTCACTTTACATGTCTTTGTGTCTCCTTTTCTCCTTCAGGTACAGCCAGAAGGATGTATATGTCGATGCTGTATTTCTTTGCAGTGGTGTTGAAAACAACAATTCCCATGGTCCTAAGTTACTTCAGGTCAGGGTTTTTCTTTGAATTGATAGCTATAGAAATACAGTGGCATTGAAAAACTTGACCGTATGTTGTTCATTTGTCGTTTTTCGTGTTTTCAGGCTTGGCGACCACCCACCCTGTCGTCAGCTCTCAGGCTCGGCTCGGTGCTGAAAACTGCGTCTTCACCGTCCATCTTTTTCGCCACATTCCGCCTCGGTGCTGATCCCGCAGCACAATACCTGGATGCTGCGCTGTTTTTTTAGTAAACAAGCCTGTGAATGAACAGTGAAAAGGGAGACAGCCTGACTGAGTGAGGCTTCCAGTCTATTTTTACCTTGTATGCCATGAGTGTAGAGAGTTTTCTGAGCGAGTGAAGAGTGCAGCACATTCTCAGACGTTTTCTTATGTCCAGATTTGCACATGATCATCCCTGGAGTCTGAAATTTCAGAACAAATTCAACTGTGGCCAGATTGATGAGTATGATAATCGGATGACTTAAATATCAATGTGTTCATTATGTGAAGCAAGAGAAAACTACAATTTATATCATGTCTCTTAATGTCTTGTGTAGACACGTCAAATGAGTCAGATGTTTTTCTCATAACAGGAATGAATGTATTCATCTCTAAAGAGATATTTACGAGGTTGAATGTCATAAATGTTTGTCCCATCAGGCCGACTTCCTGTCATCACTAGGTGGCACTACAATTACATCTCAATATCATTACATAGAAGTGTTCAGCAAAACACTGAAATTCACCTCAGTGCCATGTCCACACATTGAGGAAAGTACAGAGTGTAAAGGCTCGAAATGTCAACAACGGGTGCAAAATTGAACACCACTAATCGACTAATAGGGATTTTGTGTTTTTTGACCATCATTTGAACATTAAAAACCACTGGGCAGCTTTTGTTCACACACTGAACAAATCCAAACCTGCTTGGCCAAATTCTGTAGGATGAATTTGAAAAATGACCTTATGCTTTTCCAGTGAAGAGCAATTGCACAAACAAGAAAGTCTGCAGGTGAGTCCTGACCTAAAGTATGTGCTGTTTGTGAGCTGAGCGTAGCCCTGTCTATCCAAGAGCAAGAGCACGCTAATAAACCGAGCGTTGATGCCACCAACCCAGCACCAGGGTGATGACAATACGCACTCAGTCTGCAGGCCGAGGGGTCAAAATGGACTCGACTGGGTTTGGGTATGTTTACATACAAACCCTTTAAAATATCACATTTTTCACAAATTCTGATGTGTGTGCAAACATTTCTGAATTTGCAAAAAAAACACATTCCACTGGCACATTAACAATAATTGGACCAGATATAAGGGTCTTCACACCCTTCAATGGTTTGATCCTAATTTTTTGTTTACTGAAAAAAGTAGATACTGTTTTCATGATCCCATGTTCATACACTGTAGCTGGCATGATAACACGATAATTTGAAAACGTACTTGACACTTGCCATGGTTACCGGCTTAAAGACCTCCATCCCGTTAACTTTAGGGATGGAGGTCTTGCTTTTCGACGAGGACATGTTTCCCTAAAAGACGCAATAACTCACAAGTATCTGAAGCAATTTACTCGAAACCTGCTGTAAGTGTTGACGGTGCTGCCCTCACAAAATTACAATAAAAAATATTTGCAGCCCCTTCCCTTGAGCTCTGTCTTGAAGATAAAAATGAACAAATAATAAAAAATTAAGCAACATTTTGACTTTTCATTCCTTGAATGAAGTTGAAATAAAACACTAATGCTGCTGTACATAATGATGTTGAACTAATGTATAACTGTATAACTGTAGTGTACCTCTTTTATTTTAGTGATGCATAATCACTGTTAGGTAATATTTTATGTTATGTTGAACACATCACTGGTGCTAGTAGTCCTCTGTTTACTGCCGCTACATGACAATAATAGTCAAATTAAAGGAGAAAGTTTAAATACACCAACAGCATTTACTACTAAAAGTTGTCTTGTATACCTATTATTATGATAAAAGTAGCACCATAAAATATATTTGATGATAAATACAACTTACTCAGGGTATATAGCTTATCTTAAATCATATTCAAAGTGGACTTCAGGCATCTTATATGTATTCAAGTTGTCTACAGGACATAGTAAAACTAGAATTTTATTTATTTATTCATTTATTTGAAAATGGGACACCCAGAAGCTTTATAGCTTATAAACAGGCAACCACAACAAAACTAAACAACAACAAAAAATAAGCCAAATATACAAATATCAACCACAAACAAGAGCTGAATATAATAGCTTTAATATTCCAATTGAAACTCGATTCTTAGCCTTTTCTCACAAACTTAGTTGAACTGTATTACAGTTATTCATAATTTATGCTTCCAATGTGTTTAATACTTGTGTGTGTTTGATCAACAATCAAACCTTTAAGGTGTGTCACACAGCTCTGGTCATTTAGCGTCAGGGCTGGTGTGCGGGGGCCGAACCCTAATCTTACAGAGTGCACCAAAATGGCCCCAGGGAGAGTTTTTGTTTGCAACAGCAAAATTTGCGAGTGTTTGAAAGTAGCTGGAGCAACTGACTTGAAACTTGCTGTGGTTGTTGTGACCCCTCGAGTATTTCCATCCTCTCAGCTTCTGGTCCAGATGATGCTAGTGCTTCTGGAACAGACAGGTTACTGCTTGTACCTTGAGAGCATGGGCGACCGAGGAGCACTTAGGGGTGGACAATTCCAGGGCCTGAGGTCCGGTGTCCCTGCATGTTTTCCAACTGTCTCTGCCCTACTCACTGTTGATGACATGGATCAGGTGTGTTCAGTCAGTCAGAAGCTGGTTGACACAGTGGGTGGAGCAGAGACAATGAGGCAGTTGGAAAACAAGCAGGACTCCGGCCCTCGTTACCCACCCCTGTTGTATTCTAAACAAAAATGAGTAAAAATGAGAAAAAAACCAGGAAATTGACAAAAATGAAAAACGCAATAAACAAAGCTAACAAAAACAAACAAAATAATTTAAAAAATAAGAAAATATCTCACGACTTGATGAAGGAAGGCCTCACTACGCTGTGGGTCTGGGAAGGGCAGGTTTACCACATTCTGCAGGATACACCATGTAAATCTCTGCAGCACTTAGATTCCCATAATGTTTCATGGTGTATGTTCACGTTGTCAGATCTCCGAGGCCTCCTCTACAAGGTGATGCAGTTCTGTGAGCATTGAGTTACACGACGGGGTCTGTGAGGGGGGGCTCGGTGATATATGAGTGGATGGTAAGTGCAGAAGTGTGTTGAACTGTGGAGTCTGTGAACAACCTGCAGGGCTCTTTAAAGAGGGAATCAGTCATTTACACTTTATCACTGAGAGGCTGCTTTTGCAAAATACTTTAGTGCACTTGGAGTAGAGAGGTCTGCTGAATTTCACACACATCACGCTTTTGCTGTTGTGTGTACCCCGCATGCACTCACAACGATATACGATCAGGAAGGGAACAAAAATGAAAAACAAATAGTAAAATGAACAACAATGACCAACAAAAGCAACAAAGTGAGCAAAAATGGAGACCTGAATTGAACTTTCATCAAAAACTGACGTAGCATCTACAATTTAATGGATTTACTGCTAAATCAAAAGAAATGATGATTAAACCATCACATCACGAAAGTCAGATTACTACTTGTTTATGTTTTTCCTCTGGTCCAAGTTCGACCTCACGCCCAGTGTGCAACGTGCACTCACACAGGCCCAGTTCAGACCCTGCATTAACATCCAGCCAGTGCCCAATAATCATCATTTTATTTGTCCCTATGGAGAAATTCAAGCTCTGCATTTTACCCATCCTGTAAAATTAGCACCAGTTCTCAGTGTTAACTAGTACCTCGCTGGGGGAACTGATGATCAACATTTAACAAACATTCAATCTGCACTAATCAAGCTAATTTTGGACATGAGTGGAAGGGTGTTGTATTCAATCTGGTGCTGTACAGGCAACCAGTGAAGCTTGATGAGAACGGGGGTGAGGTGGTCAGATCATCTGAGGGTGTCCCTACTCATCTGGAAGTCAGGCTGAGTGTCTTCATCACAGAACCCCCACAGAACAGGTAAACTGAGGTTCATCCTGCAGTGCAGACGTCTGGGACGGTTTAGGAGAAAAAGTTTTAAATACTACCTAAAAATGTCCAGAAATGAGATGACATGTTTCCAGCTGAATTATGATGAAACTCAATTGTACAGAAGCGTTCAGATCCATTTTAAATAAAATTCTCCATCTGTGTTATATTTTGGCTTTTCATATTTTCATTTGTCACATATAAAGCTATTGTAGGTTGTATGTTATAGTGAAGTGCTGAAAGTAGAAAAATGAATGTACAGAAACATAAATAATGTTGTGGATTAAACTGTCATGATAACATTTAAGACACAGGGCTCATATACGAATCATTAACTGTTGTTATCCAGCTAATGTCGATGCTACTTTTAACGATGTGTACATAGCTATACCTGTGTTAGCTGGTGGTGTCAGTTGAACACGATGTTGCTAGGTGACAGGAGCTGTCCGTCACCCTGCAGGGGTAAGAAGAGGAACGGCTGGTTACGCATGTGGAGCAGCCTCCGTGGCCAGACCGTGTGTTTCTTCTGATACTTCCGTGGTCTCATGTCAGGCCCGTTAGGTGCAGCCATGTACGTAAACACCACCATCGTAGTCCACGACCTTCTAAGGATCCAAACAGCAGCGAGGGCTGTTTGGAAATGAAAATATACTAGTGTAGACCAGGCCAGCCAAAGCCAAACAGAGTTTTGATGGTTTCTAATGAAAACAGTGTAAGATGCTTGCAAAAGTATTCATATCCCTTTGATGTTTTCACCTTTTATTGTGGTATATAAACTGAATTATTGTGAATGTAATTTGGCTTTGTTGACAAGAATTTACAAAAAAAACAACTCTTTAATGTCAAAGTGAAAACAGATTTCTACAAAGTAATGTCAATTAATAAAAAAGCATATGATGGAAAATAAGTGATTGCATAAGTATTCATACCCTTTAACATGACTCACCTAAATGGACAGAGGTTCAGAC
>JAQQAE010014214.1:0-12473 GCA_029823295.1 Pseudamia nigra | reverse complement strand
CACAGCCCCACAGCATGATGGAACCTCCACCAAATTTTACTGTGGGCAGCATGTGTTTTTCTTGGAATGCTGTGTTCGTTCAGCACGATGCATATCACTCCTTGTTATGACCAAATAACTCAATTTTGATTTCATCAGCCCACAGCACCCTATTCCAAAATGAAGCTGGCTTGTCTAAATGTCCTTTGCATACTGTACCTCAAGCGACTCTGTGTGTGGCGTGTGAGCAGAAAAGGCTTCTTCCACATCACTCTCCCGTACAGCTTTTCCTGGTGCAAAGGGCGCTGAATTGGTGAACAATGCACAGTGACACCGTCTGCAGCGAGATGATGTTGTAGGTCTTTGGAGGCGGTCTGTGGGTCGTCTTTGATGGTTCTCACCATCCTTTACCTCTGATATTTTTCTTGGTCGGACACTTCTGGTCTTAAGAAGAACCGTGCCTGTGGTTCTTCCGTTTCCTCGCTATGTTCCTCACAGTGGACGCTGACAGCTGAAATCTCTGAGATAGCTTTTTGTCGCCTTCTCCTAAACCATGATGTTGAACAATCTTTGTTTTCAGGTCATCTGAGAGCTGTTTTGATGGTGAATGAAATTGCTGATCCAAACACCTACTGATTTATAAATGAAAATAATAGAAATGGTCACGGGTGCCCAAACTTATGACTGTATTTTACTAAACTGACTGATTTTCATACAATAAATTAACTATTTTCAGCCACTACCTCACTCAAGATGACATTATAATATTTTAAAGACTGTACACACCACAAGGCTCAAAATATAATATAGTCAGGTTTTTAGTAATTCATACATGAAAGGGTTAAAAACATGAAGATGCCCCCCCCCCCGCCTCAATAAAAATACGTGGGTAAAAACTAGATAAAAACAAATACAATTGGAGTCCCTTGCATGCAGTCTTTAGACCATTCCGCCTCTTTTTATGTATAGTTTTGTAAATTTTTGTTCACTTTGTTGTTGTTTTGTATTTTTTAGATTTACTCTAACTCTATTTTATTAACGATTTTGCTTATTTTGTTGAAATTGTTGCATATTTTTCTATTTTGTTCATCTTGTCAATACTTTCTTTTGCTTTTTATTTATGTTTGTTTCCTTTCTTGATATTATTTTGCTAATTTTGTCCATTCTGTTAATATTTTATAGATTACTTTGCTTTTTTTGTTGATGTCATTGCCTCTTTTTGTTCATTCTGTGAATATAATGTTGATTATTTCACTATCTTGTGTAAAAACGACTCCTACTCATTGAGATGTAGCCAAGTGTAACTGAGTAAAAGGAAGAGAATGTCTTTATTGTCATTGTAACATGCACCATGAAATTAAAATGGCAACAAGTCAGTGCAGCATATAAAACTAAAAAATTAATTAAACAAATTTAAAAAAAAATGAATAAATAAACATCAAAATAAATACAATTCTGTACAAAACAAACACACAACCATCATCTGCCATTAATTAGACAAACCCTTGCAGACAGGTTAAGCGCCACCATCTCGTCCCTATTAAATAAAAGAAAAAGTGTTCTGCAAAAAAACTATTCTCAGAAGGACATATTTTTGAAAAAACTACTTTGGTATATGTAAAGGAGTAAATGTCCTGGAGTATTACCCACCTCTGGTAACAGGGCAAAATCTAGAAATATATATAAAAGAAAAAAAACAAAGCGCAGCGGGAGCTGAGGTTGCTGCGGCTGCCATTTTGAGGGAAAACTCCACACAACAATAGAAACAAAGTAAACAATTGTCACATTCTATATTAATAACACCATAATGAGACTGTTAGAGTTCTTAGATTTCATTAAAAAATCCCATTTTCAGACAATAAACTAATTGTAGATGATGTAGGTGTAGATCAGTGTGAACTTCTGAGATTGTGATAAATCTGAAATTTGTTGCATGTAATATGTATCTTCTGCTGACATTCCCCTCAAAAGATGATGCTGAAAAGACACACGGCTCACGAGAACTAAGGGCTATTTTCTGTAAAAACAACACTAAAAAGTTTTAAAATAAGATCACATTAAAATTGCAAAATAATAAAAAAAAAACATTCAAATACACTGAGTTAAAATACATAAAACCAGCGATGTGAACTGGCATATTATCAGTCTGTGTTAAAATGACTTTTTCTGCAGCACATCAATATTCCTGTGACAGTAGTGGATTTTAGAAGGAATCGTAGAGTTTATTTAGTTTAGGAAATGGGGGAATTTCCTCAACCAATAAAGGAACAGTTAATACCTCAGCTCAAAAACATTCAAGATCAACATTAGGAGAAAGGTTGCTCTCATTGCACAGACGGGATGAAAAGTAAACGACTCTGAAATACAGTGGTGTAGAAGTAAAATGCTCATAAAATCGAACTTGTTCACCATAATACTCGATTAACTGTACTTAAATTCCACCACTGCCATAAAGTCATGACTACATTGAGTTTCTGGCCTGGCTGCGGAGGTGACATCACTGCTGAACCACGCTGACGGCGCTGATGAGGTGCTCCTGTGGGCTGATTTAGAGGCTGCTGAGGTAACTTCTGGCACCCTGCTTCCTCCTTCTAAGGCCATGTGTGGTGACCTGTATCTGGCCTGGAGTCTGTCTGGGTTGGAGATCACATACTGTACAGACAGATCCACCTGATGACAGATTTCTGCAAATGACACAGTCTTCCTACCATAAGGATATTTTCCCGTTTGCGTCAGGAGCCCCCCGAGAGGACGTTAATACTTTTTGAGGATTGATAGGAGCCAAATTCTCCCTGCTTCCTCTGTTTTTCAGTTCAAAAGCTGCCGTTTCGTTAAACTCAATCTACTGTGCACTTTTCCTATGATATCACTTGTATTGTCTGCTACTTTCTGCACACAAACTGAGTTCTCATCAGGCCCAATTAAGTCAGCATATGGCAATTATTATAGATTAGTATCAACCATCAGTGGGGCTAATTGGGGGGGTCTGATGGCATTCTGCAATGGCCATTAGTGCTGAATGGGGTTTACCGGGTCTAAAGCCTATCCTAAGCCTTTGCTGTGATTTATGCTACCAAATTAGTAGCATCAGGCACTGGGACCTGGTTCAAAATCTCCCTCTCTGCTCCGCACTATAGGCTGATAGATTCATTAGGCGCCCGCTTCTTTTCATCTGTCTAATTGCACCATTAATCAAAATTAAATCTCCCCCCTACGCACCACTGAGTAGAACCAGAAGGTGATGGTGCTGGCTTACGAGTCCTTCCACAGCTCACCTACAGCGGCTGTGGCTTCAGTTATGCTTTAGCTTGTCCATAATGGTTCCCAGCGGATTGAGCAGAAATGGTTAATGTTCAGGTAAGTGTTCAAACACGGCTCTAAAGGATGAAGTCATGTGTTTACTTTGAGCTCCAGAGGTCACACCAGTGGGGCTGCGAGCGTGGGGGCGGTGGCGGGTGTCTTGTCTAGGGTCTGCAATCCGATCCGCCGGGCCTTCTGTCTGCAATGAAATTTCTGAGTGTTGTGGAATAGAGATGAATTTACAGCCGGCTGCTTGTGAGTGGATTTTCTTAAATCTGCCGGGAAAGCAAGTAGAAAGTCTTGAAAAGTAATAAAGGCTGTGTGGCAGGCTGGAATAAGTTGTAAGGGTGTTGTTGGTTGTGTTAGAGTAGCTGTCAGATGCAGTGCGCTCCTATGTAGGATTTGGTGATCCAGAACCAGACTGAATAATAGACATTCCTACCTGCTGATGCACAGCTCTTCAACCAAAACATCAAAAGAAATGATGCTGAATATTTACCCTTTCACAGTGCGCCTCCCACTACCACCAGATTTCAACTACTCGTTTGTTACAGTGAGTCAGGGTTCATCATCTTTTCACAGTCTATTTAACATGTGGCTAATGATGCATCAATGTTAAAGGTCTGAAAAGATAAACAATGTCGACACTACTTTTCTGCAAACCAAAGTCATTTATCAAAGAAGCTGGACAAGGTGTTATTCAAAATCCATGGCTTTTCCATCCCCATTCCTATTTTTGAGTTTAGACAATTTTTGGATGTGTTTTGGATATGGTTAGGGAAAGATCATGATTTACTTTACCTACACATTCTCTCACTTCATCACATACTGATGCTTGAGCAGGGCATCCCATTGTACTGAGACGAGACCTGTGAGGGAGGAGGTATAAAATGAAAAGTCAAAAATATCATTCTAGGCCCATAAAACATGTCAAACTAAGAAAATTTTGTCACTAACCATCAAACACTGTCATGAAAGTGGATGTCGTAAGGACTGCCCCAGGAAAGGAAAACCAAAAACTACTCCTGCGAAACCACAGAAACTGACCATTTATAGTGATTTTTTTTCTGTCGACTGGACCAGATATTTCGATTGAAACAAGAGGCAGACAGATGATACAAGAAAAGACCAGAAGAAGAGGAGGAACGTAGTCATCCCATATGTGGCTGGTGTGTCTGAAAAACTGAGGAGAATTTTCAACGCCACATTCCTGTACATTTCAAACCTGGTGACACCTTAAGGTAGAAGCTGGTCCAGCATGAGGACAAAATACCCAGGCACAAGCTGGACGACGTAGTGTATGCAGCCCAATGCAGTGAAGAATGCTCAGAATCAACCTGCATCTCAAGGACAAAAACATTCCTCTGAGGACAACAACAATTTGGATCTTGGCCAGGGAGGATAGGTGGTTTGAGCTAGGGGTGAAGGAAACCATTTTTGTAAATTTGGACTGTCCCTCTCTAAATAGAAGGGGAGGACTCACCTATTTACTGCTCTGTTCTTAGAACTTTATCCAGCCAAACTGGAGCCAATTTCCCGGGTCATTCACCCTCCTCCTGTCACCGTCCTCTGGGTGAAACCTTTAACGACCATCCTAACCCCTGCCTTGGTCACAAACAGGGACCCTAATAACGCTGTAACTACTCTGGCCCAGGGGAAAATAACACCTTTTAGGATGGAAGGGTGGAGTCCTGAGCCACAGAGTATACGTTCTGGATACCTGCATGAGACTAGTTAGAACTGAAGAAGCTTCCTGGATACGTAGGTCGCAAAATGTCTTCAATCCTAATATCCAGTCCAGTCAACAGGAGAAACTCACACACTTTGGAGACTATAACCTGGATCACTGAGAACCTTCACGGTCAAAGTTTGTGAGACTTTTCAGGCTGAAATTCATTTCTTCAAGTGATATTTTCTATTTCTTGTCAAAATATGGATTTGTACAGTAGTCGTAGTAGCACCAGTGCTGCACTCCAAACAACTGGTAAGTCAGATTTATCCCACTCAGAATGTAGGGGTTCAGACCTCAAAGTGATCCAGAGAAATGAAGTTGGACATAAAGAAACAACATGGCTGACTGTGGGAAGTTAATGTTTACTGTGCATTTGAAGAGACTCTTTGCCATCCATCAAACAACTGTTCTTGCACACACAAACAAATCTGAGGAGGAAGGAATAGAGTGAAACGTGATGTAAACTCTTGCATTTAAAAAAAAAGAGAAAGAAAAAGGAAAAAGCACTTTGACATGACTTACTGATGATCATTACAATCACAATCTGCATGAGGTTAAAATGTATTGTTAACATGTAGCATTAATTGACTATCTGTGCTGAAAGCGAACCTGCATAATGTTTTTACATTTTGAGGAATGACTTTTCTGTAGCAATGCATCACCATGCCAGTTTCTAAGTTAATAAATGCAGGTTTATCGAGGTTGTAGTTCTAGTAATACATTTTAACATTGACAGTGTATTTCTGACGACGTCCCCATTGTTCTGTAACATCAGGCTGCTACATCTTGGAAAGCTGGGGTACATGGATCCGTGCCCCGACTTTCCGAGTAGGAATTCCAACTTCGAGTGACATTCCAGTGCACGTTTCCTAGTCAGAAGTCAAAAATGTCTGACTTCCCACTTTTTTGTATTGCAGCATTATATCCACCCTTCCTCTGCACGAAACTATTGACGACCTAAACAAGATTAAGAAGACAAGAAACGATACTAATTAACTCTGGAGACTCACCTGTGAATCGAACACAGCTACAGGCGAATGCCTTTCGAATCTGATGACAGAATGCAACGCTGTCACCAAGGCTAAACGTGTTTACTAAAATCTGAAACATGTTCTGGGCTGTTTATCAATTTAAAATTTTGGACGGACTAGAGATGGAAATTAGCTTTTCGCTAAATCTGGTATGTGCATCTTCTTATTCTTATGAATAATTTATGTAAGCATACATTGTCCTTTTATAAACTGAAATAAAAAATGTTTCACAGTTTGGATGTCTTCAGTATTACCGTACAGTGTTGAAAATAATAAAAATAAGGAAAAACCACTGAAGGTGAAGGTGTGTCCAAACCTTTGACTTGGAGTGCATTTCTTGAGCCACTTGGGGATCAAACAGCGTCGTTGCTCTTTTTGAGTGGCTTCCTTGTGAAAACGATCGAGTTATTTTGATGTTGAAGTGTGCTGCTGTAGGAATGATATATTATTCCATAATCTCATTTCCCATTTCTGTTTCCGTACTTAGTTTTGATAATATTAGAGCAGTTACCCAAGCAGAGAGTGATAACATTATTCCTCATTTTCTTGTCTCTAATGGGTGTTAATATTTAGATGGGAAAGGCTTTAAACAGTCATGTGTGACCGCCAAGCCTCAGTAAATACATTATTTGATTTGACAGGGTATCCATCAATATCAAAATGGATGTGAAAACTACTGACTGAGAATGAAGTTGGCATAATTCCCAGGATAGATCATTAAAGTGCTTCTCTCACTGTTCCTCGCCTGGAAGAGGAGGGAACGAGACTTATCGATTACACTTCAGCTTCTCTTCTCTTTCTGTGCTGAGGTAGTTTAAGATGAACGGGGCTGCTCTTCAACCAACCTCGCACTTAACCCTCTGAGATTGTATTTTGGATGGGTTTTAATATCTCCTTTTGCCAACTCTTGAATCAAGAGCACACGAAGCCCTCAGGTTATAATCTAACCACACTGAAAGAAGCAGAGCTTCACCTCCTGAATCCATGTCACACAAGCTGCTCCGGAGCGGCTGCAAATGCCGGGAAACGTCTCCCCTTCCTCCGAGGAGCCGACAGAAAACCAAGCTTCCAGTCTGTGGGCGCTACATGCACCGCTGTGTGTGTGGAAGCTAATTGAAAACACAGACCGACCGTTGGTGAACATGAGGAAACAATGAAAGATGTACTCAGCACAAGTACAAATAGTTTCCATCAATATGTTTAAACAATGTGTCTCTTTTCTCTCATGTCTGTGTTAAATCTAAAGTGCAAGACTTTGTCTGCCATGTCTCTTCTAAATGCAAAAAAAGGGAACTAAAAGAGACAATGAGATTTCGGTGAAGGGTGCACGAAGCTGAAGGATACAGAACAAAAGATAAAAGAACCATTATTTGTTAGTTTTTCTTCATGCGTTCAAGTCTGCATCATAAGATCTAGAAAACTTTTCTTGTTCTTTCTAACCTGCTCGGTACTGATCCAGAATGCTTCCAACAGCGGAGAACTCAGCTGCCTCGAAGTGTTGTGAGTGAAACATACGAAACACTTACCACACCTGTCAGTTAGTTCTTTTACAGGCTAAATATTGACTATACCCACCAGTTTAGCATATTTTTAATACATGTCGCAGTCTTATACCGTTTGAATGCGTCCACAAGTGCAGTCACCAAAACCTCCAAACACTACAATGAAACGGTCTGTTATGGAGAAAGAAGCTTCCTCTGCTGCACACTAGAAACTGATTTGAATTTCCAGCCTCAAACCAGTCATTAACTGCGTTTGATGCTTGTGGCGACTGCATTTGGGGGGCACATTCAAGGTTGTTTTGGACTGACTGATATTTATTTCCGTAACGATAGACTGTCTTTTCTATTTACTTAACAGGACTCTGCACAAGACAACTGAAAGTACTTTAAGGGCATACGCACCATGTCAGACTTACCTGTTTCTCCTTGCTGCCAGACCTCCACCTGATCCAGTCGTCTGTTCCTGCCCGTCCTTCCGTCCAGTTCGGTTCTCTTTTGGTCCAGTTCCCCGTGTCTTTGTCCTGCTCCATTCCATCTTCACCACATTGCCCTGTGTTTCTGAACTCAGGTTGGATTAAAGCTAAACTATAACACCACAAAAGAAATGGATGGATGGACAGTGTCCTCACACAAGATCAGTTTCCTCTGGAAACGTGTTCACCTCGTCGGTGGAGCTGATGTTGACGTTACTGTGACGACAGCACTGTGATACAAAACACCGGGGCAGGAAAGCTGTAGAATGAAGGAATTCAGAAGTGTGTCACATCCGACTATGTTCACAAAATCACAACATGAGGATGATATGACAGACAGTTTTAATGTGGCAGAATAAACAACTACATGAGCCATTGGACACCATCTACTCCAGTTTTTTGGAGAGTTTGTGAAGCGGTGCTGGATAAAAGTACCCAACATCATGTGTCCAGATGCAAAACAAACATTTCTAAATGCAGCATCAATAGAAATACAGTTGCTTATCATATATATGAGCTTTACACTGATTTACAAGCACAGTTGCTGGAAAAGAGAAAAGATTAACAGCAAATTCTCCTGGTGTGGACGAGAGCAGTGACTTTCTACGTCTCTCAGTCTTCATCCGTGGATGCGCTAAAAACTTTAGGAAGTTAATGCACGTCAAAGCCGCGACATTTTCAATGAAGTATCAATGTGGAATTAAATCAAACCGTTTTGAGATGGACTGATGAACTGGTGCAATGACAGGAAGTGATCAGTGGATCTGGGGACGTCAGGTGAGCAGATCAGCATATCAAACACCAAAAGAGTGAAAATATGATGACAGTGAACACAGAGGAGACTACAGTATTTATGGCTATAATTTCTTCTATATTGTTAGGTTGTTGTTGTAGGATTGCGGTTTTCTGACTCTGTGTTGTGATTAAACCTTTTTCACTAGAAATGACTCTGAAAAAGTGCCCATCGCTTTTTTAAACTCTTGGTTTCTTCTAAATTTGGTAACATATCTTGAAGTTCATATTTATGTATGAATTATGCATTATACCCCTGATTAAAACAGCCAATTTAAGTCTGGTACCTGTTACCAACCTGACATATCTGACAGATCTGAAGGAGCCGACATGCTTTCACACACCGCTCCTACAAAGACCATCGCCCGGCAGGGGGCGTGGCCAATCTGGCGGATTCGTCAGGTTGGTCACGTCTACGAAGAGGATAAAACAGCTGATATGACACGTCGCAGGACGTCAGATGACGTTTTCTGAGGAAGACTGCAGGAGACAGTCGAAACATGTCAAGAAAGGTATGAAAACTATGCACTTTTGTCTGAACAAAAAGAACAAAAAACTTAAAGAAGATAAAGACCCTGCCTGACCCCTAACATCAACCCAGGTTTCTATTTCGGCCCCCTGCTGTGAATGACTTTGACACCCCGATCTAAAATATAAAACATGTTCTGGATTGTTTAACATTTTTTTGCTTACTGCATTTATTTCCTTTACAGTTTGGATGTCTTTAGTATTAATGTGCTTTAGTATTAATGTTCTTTTAAGAAGAAAGTGTGTCCAAACTTTTGACTGGCAGTGTAAGTTCCACTTAAGCTTTCTATAGCCCTACTTTTTTGAAAGGAAACCTCATTATGAACCCGCTGCTGAAGGAGAATTAAGGCACAGAATCTGACTGAAGTGCAGCCTGTTAAATCACTGTTTAAACACTTCAGTACTAGATTCTTCGGATCCATATGATTGACCTTTATAAAGAAGATTATTTGTGTCTGTAATAGGACCCACTGCCTTTGGACATCACCATTTTGTTGTTTCAGCAAATTCTCCTCTTCATGTTTTGTACCGTGTGGCTTGGTCTGAAGGTCCAACACAAGGCAACAGAAGAAGACACCTTCTTTTTTTTAGTGCGTCCTATCAGCTGGGCAGTGACGTCAGAGGACGTGGGGAAGCCCGGGGTCTGCGGCGCTCTGAGCTGCTGGAACAAAGCCCGGTGAGGGGGTGGAAACCCGGCTGTCTGCCGCACAGTGCCACTACTGTCTCGGCTCCACTGTTCCCGACCCGAGCAGCAGGAACAGGATCACTGAGGTGGTGCGTCTCGCAGTTTCCTGCTGGAACTTCAACTCTGACTGTGACATTGAAAAGAAGTCGAGAGGTTACTTAAAAACTACAGTATTTCTACAGTATGTTCCTTTAAGAGAATCATCACGAGACCGAAGACATACTGTGTAATCACTTGTCCTCTTTGCACTTAAATAAGATGCTAATTTGTATGAAGGTAGTGTTAAATAACAGATGAAGGTTTCTGAGATCGTTTTAGTTTCTGATCTTACATTTTCATTTAACTTCATTATTGATGAATTTCTCCAAACTATCAAGGTGTAGTATCAACAGATCTATAGCAGTTTTATAACAGTGTCTTATATTTGACTATTTAAGACTGTGGAATCATTACCTCTTGTGTGCTAGTACATCACAGTGACTGCACATTACTCCTCCACGAAGGGTCACATGTGGAGAACAAATGTTGCACACATGTGACAATAAAGATAACTGAACTGAACTCATATTGAGTGTATTTGTTCAATGATAAAATCAATAAAAATGATCGAACAATTGCATCGTGCTCCATTAAATCAACTTTAAACATGAATGGGTGCTCACACTGCAACTGAATTAAAAGAGAGTAAAGAATAAAATGAAAAACTATGTACCACCCTGTGTCCAAAAAAAACTTAGTCACTCCATAAAATGTAAGGAAAATCAGAATGAAATGATGCATTTTTTTTCTTCAAAGCAACACAAAGAAAACATATATAATGAAGTGAAACCTGCCATTGCATCTTAAAACTTATGGGTTCAGTTAGAATTTGATGTCGGCCAAACATTTTAAATTAGAAAACACTATGTAAGAGTGCAGACCCCCACCCATCAGCATTTGGAATCACATACAAATCATTATTAGTTCAATTGTTATTCATGAAAAATAATATTTCCATGATGGTGCTTTTTTTTCTAGATCTAGCTTCGTAAATGTTGAAGATGCGTCAAATCCGTGGACACTTTACTGAATCAGCAGACTTTCCACTACAATTTGGTGTCAGTTTCATGTCTATAGCTTTATTTACTATTTCACAATAATTATTTATCCTCAACCTCTGTAAGTATAAGCATTCTGGATCAATATATCTAGAATATTGCTTATATCTGGATCAAGCATTGTGGTTTGATAGAATCTATTATGGTGTTATCCTATGTCTCTTGGCTAAATTTTCTGGGTAGCATCGACAAATGTTGAATTTGATCCAATCTCACAATGTACAAATCTTCTGCATCCAGACGATGATCCAGAATCACTACCACAATCTAATCGATTGGTCCTTGTGTCATTTCTGATCTACCCTGAAAATTTCACCCAAATCCATTCATAACTTTTTGAGTTATGTTGTGAACAAACAAACAGATAAAAAAAATGCAAACAAAAACATAATAGGTAATGAGAAACAAACTTCAGCAGAAATCAACAAATAAGCGTTAAAATAATAAAAAATTATGAAAAATAATCAAAATACCCAACAAAATTCAGCAAAAATCAACCAAATAAGCAACAAAATAAGAAAAAATTGGAAAAATCATCTAAATAAATAATGAAAGAAATACATAAGAAAAAACAATAAATAAATAAGCAACAAAATGAAAAAAATTATCAAGTTATAAATAAAAATGAACAAAATAACCAACAAACTTGAGTAAAATGAGCAACAGAGCAGATAAAAACAAATAAATAAACACTGACAAAGACATAACCTCCTTGGTGGAGGTAAATATGTACCACCGCACCGACTCACTGTGTAAAATGGATTTAATTCAAATGTTTTTAATTCAAACCAGCACAAAAAAAACATCAAAAATTTGAGCGGGAAAAATGTCATTGTTTTTCGGCAGACTATGGCATTCCGCAAGGCTCAGTAGTGGGACCAATACTTTTTACACTTTACATGCTGCCTTTAGGTGACATCATCAGAATGCATGGCTTAGGTTTTCATTGTTATGCTGATGACACACAGCTTTATCTCTCCATGAGACCAGAAGAATCACATTCATCGTCAATAAATTTCCATGTTAGTTTAAAAGGCATTAAGGCCTGGATGACGTCTAACTTTCTCCTCCTGAATGATAATAAAACCGAAGCTATGATACTTGGTCCAAAAAATCTAAGGAGTTCCCTCCCTAATGCCTTCCTTAAAATAGACAACGTTTCAGTAAATCCAGTACAGTTGTGAGGAACTTGGGGTTGATGGTGGATCAGGATTTATCCTTCAGTTCTCATATAAAACAAATGTCCAGAACTACTTTCTTTCATCTCTGAAATATTGCCAAAATTAGAAATGTACTGTCCCAAGGAGATGCAGAAAAATTAATCCATGCATTTGTTACGTCTAGACTGGATTAC
>JAQQAE010014213.1:0-12473 GCA_029823295.1 Pseudamia nigra | reverse complement strand
TAGATCAGGGCTCATAAAAGGCCACTTCAGAACAGTCCAATGTTTTGCTCTTAGCCATTCTTGGGTGTTTTTAGCTGCATTTCAGGTCATATGAACATGTTCTTATGGTCAAATTATTTTCAGTCTTTTCTTGGGGTACCATCATTTTTGTCCAGGCCTGTTTCGTGAGTTTGTTTTTTAAAATGATTCTGTTGAACTACAATTCTAAAGCAATGTCTGATTTTCATTGGTTAATTTTCATAAATGTATTGTTACTTTTGTCAGATTCAAGTTATTTCTGTGAGCATTGTGGGTTTTTCTGTCATTAACAGAGGGGTACCAACAATTTTGTCCACGTCTGTGGACAATCTATAGATTTATTTAAAGCTTCACTCACCAGCTGAGAATCAGAGTGTTGTGCAAACCCCACGGGGGCAAAACCATATGTACAACAGGCCAGCAATGTGATCACTATATGGACAAATGTAATCCAGTAGGTAAAGTATGGCCTAAAAACAGAAGAAAACATAAATGTGGTACCAGTACCATATGCATGTGAAATGTAGTAAAAGTTAAATAAGTAGCAATATTCAAACTTGAGGAAATCCACAAGTTTATCAGCCTAGACCTTCCTACTGTCGGACATCACTTGTCCTTCCTTTTATTCTAGTAATTTCCTGTTGATTTGATAGTTGCTGAAGTTTGTAAATCAGTTTATGTAAATTCATTGTTCCCGACCTGTGGCTGTGGAAGTCGTCTATCTGCTTTTGGATGTTGCTGCTGAGGCTGCGTCGATAGTGTCGGTTCAGCCACTTCCCCACAACACCCATGCCATACTGCCGTTTATGTTTGTCAAAGGCAAAGTGTTTGACTTGGGAGGCGATGCGATGACCCCGCCGAGGGTGCCTCTTCTCAAGTATAGTTTTTGGCGTCTTGTCTTTGCTGAAAGTGGAAGGAAGGGATTGCATATATGGAAAAGTGGAAAGTGGGCCAAAGACTCAATTAGGTCAGCAAAAGAGACGGCTTAGACTTGCCAGTTCTACTGTTTTACACCATCAACATTGACTTTTGATAAAAAGTCCCCCCCGCGGATGGGTCAAAATGTGGAGAAGAAATTTCCCCAGTGTGGGATAAACAAAGTCTAAAACCCTTAGAAGAAATTGTTCTGAAGACTCAGAAACTTCAGTGAATGTGTGTATTTATTGGTGATACATTCGGTTGCATATTTACTCACAGGCCCTGGAACTTCTGATCAGGTGTTTCTCCAGGACCAAAAGAAGCTGATATGGGAGGCGATTCAAAAACATCATCAGCCACTGAGCCGCACTCATCATGAACATCACCCTAGGCAGCAGAGTTAAAAAATAAAGATAGTGCAGAGCAGTAATGAGTGACAAAAAATGTCACAGTCAACTTGTTTTTCTCATTATTTTGCAGCTCTTACATTCAGCATGACTGTACCAAGCAAACCTGCCTGAAGACAAACACTAGAGAGGATTTAAAAAAATATCAAAGCATAATGGTTCTGTTTGATATAAAGTAATAAAAGGAGGAAAATAAAAGGGTACACAGCACATAACATGAAGAGTACAGCTGGTAACACAGCTCTGAAAGCATTTATTAAGATATTCTATATATGCAAAGAAGTGCAAGGAAGGAAGAGATTTGCTAAAGACAGGAAACTAACACGGGAAGCAGATAAAATGTGAAAATAGAAATAAGAAGTGGAGGAGTGAATGATGAAAGAATGAAAAAGTAAAAAGAGAGCCACAGTGCAATTACAAAGCTGCACCATTATTATTATTATTATTGTTAAAAATAATAATATTAGGGCACTGGCAGAGTGTGTGGCTCCAAACCTTGCTGAAGAAGATTGACTCGGACATGTCTGCAGAGTCCACAGTGTCTTCATCCATCCAGCTGGGCCTCATGAAGCTCCGACGGGGAAAACTGCGACCTCTCTGGGAACCCACTATGCCACCGTGACCCTGAAATAACATATGCACAATATGAGAAGTGATTTGATTTATGCCTTTATGTCTATCTAGGAGTAGCTATGTATTCAATGCTGTACTGTGTCTTAGTAGTGCTAAATTATTAGGTTAGTAATATTTCAGTTTAATTTTATCCCTGTTCTGAGTCCAACAGCATCCTCTAAATCATTTTGAAAAGTCAGAAAGAGACAGTGTGTGGTATTGTCTGTCTGAATGCCCAGGTTGGATGTGAAAAGGAAATAGTTTAGAGACATCAGGAGAACAGAAAATTATACACATCTGTAAAAAAATCATAGGCTCTCAAATGGGGCTTTTCTACTTGCACCTACTCAGCTCTACTCGACTGGAGTCTGCTCGGTTTTAGGGGTTTAGTACGTCGTACCAGGTACTTTTTTAGTGCCTACTTGGCTGGGGCTCCAAGTGAGGTGAGTCGAGAAGAAAATGTCTGTCTATTCATTTCAGTATTTGCCTTTGCAGAGTCTTTTCAGTCCTTTATTATATAAATATATAGTACTACTTCCACTTTTAACATAAGGCAAAATAATGTAATTTGTTATTTTACAAAAACTTTTCAAGGAACAAGTTTTTCTTTGTCAGTAGAAGTAAACACAGCCTTAAACAATTTGCTTTACATTGGTGATAACCTCTTTTCTTAATAACAACAGATTATGTTAGAAGAACTTCCAAAGCATTTTACCTCTGCCAAAGAGGTTTTAAATAACACCATGATAGAGTCTATCAAATCACACAGCTTGATTCGGATATGAGCAATATTCTGGATATACAGTAGTGATCCAAAATGATTATACATACAGGGGTTGAAGAAAAATAACTACTGTAAGGTAGCAAATAATGCTATAGACATGCAACTGACACCAAACTGTGGCAGAAAGTCTGCCAATACTGTACTGTGTCCATGAATTTGATGTGTTGTCAACATTTACACAGCTAGATCCAGAAGAAAACCACCATTATGGAAAGATTATTTTTGGTGAATAACTATTAAACTAAAAATGATCTGTATGTGAATCCAAATGCTAATGGTACATTTTCATAGAAGCCAAAAATGAAGGTGAAATAAATTTAAAAATATTACCTTTGGGTCCAATAAAATTAGGGGGGAAATGAGCATAGGTTCAAATGATAATGGTAGGTTTTCCCTATGAAAAAAAACTGAACTGCCTTGGTGGAAGTCTACGCTTTCTGAGTGCTTTCTAGTTTTGACAATGTTCCACCTGTTGCTATAAAACACTGAGAAACAGCGTTTAACAAGCACTAAACAACCTTTATAGGCCTAAGACTTTACACATTTCCTTGTAAATTACTGACTGGTAGTTTTTGTAGTGCTCAACTTACATAAGCCAAATGTTTCAAATTCTCCTTCGAGTTGCTTAAACCTTTACCCACGTACCCGCAGAAGGTTGGAAGCAGCTCGGATGCTCATGCGGGCGACAGACTCCCTCTTGCGTCGGGGGAAGCGGCTGTAGCCAGAGGGCTGGCTGGTGAGGGAGGAGAGTGAGGTGACTCCAGGGGTGACAGGACCAGCCTGGGCGGTGTGGGGCGTTCTAGGGGAGCGACTGTCTATCCCCTCATCAGGCACTCTGAAGGCTCTTCCACGTGCAAGGGGATCCACAATCTACATACCAAGAGACAGCACACAGACAGATTTAATGCACAAAATAATGTCAACTATACTAACTCTGGGTTTTTGATTTAAAAATGAAAATTTTCAAAATGGACAAAACTGCTGGTGTGAAATGTGCTGGGATTCTTTAGACTTTAGTATGATCACATAAATGAGATGTGAAAATACTACTTGTCTTGGTTCAGGTTTCAAAAGGTGTAAAAAGGCCTTAAACTGGTTAAACGAAGATAATTCACAGGATGATGAATTGCCGAGTAGAGCAGACTGACACAGGCTGATGAAATTGCCATGAATCAGTTGAGCCCAGATGCTCCATGTCTGACACCATCCAACACATTATTAAAACCAGGCACATTTTCCCTTCTCTCCTCAAAGCCTCTACACCCTATTCCTTTTTAATGCATTATTTCTTTCTTCACAGCCAGACATTACCTGTCAACTGGTCATGAAATCATGTGGAATTGGTCATCATTTAACACTGCTATGTCTCATCCAGCCTGTTTCTTTTTACTCTCTGAACCACTTCTATTGCTGTGCGGTGTTATTTCATTCTGTTTAATAATCTGGGTGCAAAGATGATTCCAAATACCTTGGGTCATTAAAAGCTGAATAAGGATGTGAATTAATTAGAATGGTCAACCAATTAAAAAAAAAATCACAAACTAAGTGCAAAATTTGCTCCAATTAATTGTCAATGACATTTTACTCATCAAGGACAAGGCTTGAAATGACTTGGGTTGCAAAATTCCTGGAATTTTCAAAGCTGGAAATTTTAATGGGAATTAACGGAAATTTATGGGAAGAAACCTTGCATGTGCAAAACTGAAAGTTGGTCCTTAACAGCAATTTCAGATGTTATTAGGGAACATATATTTTGGTGTAATTTTGAGTCAAACAACCAGATTTCATGCACGTACACTTGAGAATATTTATGCTATTCCTCAATCAATCACATGTACATACCACACTGCTGACTGCAGGGGTATTGTGGCCACGCCCTGAACACCTCCACGGGGAGGGGGTCCAGGAGGCATCCGGACCAGATGCCCAAGCTACTTCTAGGGGAGAGCCCAGCCACCCTGCAGAGGAAACTCATTTCAGCCACTTGCTTCCTGGATCTTGTTCTTTCGGTCATGACCCAAAGCTCATGACCATAGGTGAGGGTAGGAATGCAGATCGGCCGGTAAAATCGAGAGCTTTGCCTTTCAGCTCAGCTTCTTCTTTACCACGATGGACCGATGCAGAGTCTGCATCACTGCAGACACCGCACCGATCTGCCTGTTGGTCTCCTGCTCCATTCTCCCCTCACTGGTGAACAAGACCAAGATACTTTAACTCCTCCACTTGAGGCAGGACCTCATCCCCGACCTGGAGGGAGCATGCCACCCTTTTCCTGCAAATCTGAGGACCATGGTCTCAGATTTGGAGGTGCTGATTCTCATCCCAGCCGCTTCACACTTGGCTACGAACAGCTCCAGTGAGAGCTGCAGGTCATAGCTTGATGAAGCCAACAAAACCACATCATCTGCAAAAAGCAGAGATCTAATCCTGAGGTCACCAAGCCGGACCCCTCAACGCCCTGGCTGTGCATAGAAATTCTGTTCACAAAAATTATTAACAGAATTGGTGACAAAGGGCAGCCCTGGCGGAGTTCAACTCTCACCGGAAACTAGTCCGACTTACTGCCAGCAATGCGGACCAAGCTCTGACACTGGTCATACATGGACCGAACAGCCCTAATCAGTGCTCCCAGCACCTAATATTCCTGGAGTACCCCAGATAGAACCCACCAAAGGACATGGTCAAATACCTTCTCCACGTCCAAAAAACACGTGTAGACCGGTTGGACAAACTCCCATGCACCCTCCAGGACACTGCTAAGAGTGTAGAGCTGGTCCACAGTTCCACAACCAGAACGAAAACCACACTTCTCCTGCTAAATCTGAGGTTGTACTATATGACTCATCTTCCTCTCAAGTACTCACGAATAGACCTTATCAGGGAGGCTGAGGAGTATGAAACCCCTCTAGTTGGAACACACCCTCTGGTCCTCCTTCTTAAAGAGGGGAACCACCACTCCGGTCTGCCAATCCAGAGACACTGCCCCTGATGACCATGCAATGTTGCAAAGGCATGTCAACCAAGACAGCCCCAGTACATCCAGAGTCTTAAGGAACTCCGGGCAGATCTAATTCACCCCATGGGCCTAGGCACCAAGGAGTTTGTTGACCACCTCGGTCACATCAGCCCCAGAGGTAGGAGAGCCAATCCCAGAGTCCCCAGTCTCTGCTTCCTCAAAGGAAGCATGTTGGTGGGATTGAGGAGTTCTCAAATTATTCCCCCCACCTACGTCCTTAGTCGAGGTCAGCAGTGCCCCATCTCCACCATACACAGTGTTAATGGTGCACTGCTTCCCACCTCCTGAGAATTTCTCTGAGGCTGTCCGGAAGTCGAGTCTCCATGGCCTCACTAAACTACTCCCACACACGGGTTTTTGCCTTGGCAACTGCCAAAGCCACATTCTGCTTGGCCTATCGGTACCCATCAGCTGCCTCCGGAGTCACACAGGCCAAAAAGGCCTGACAGGACTCCTTCTTCAGCTTGATAGCATACCTCACCAACGGTGTCCACCAACGGGTACCAGGGTTTCTGCCACAACAGGCACCAACCACCGTACGGCCACAGCTCCAATCGACAATGGAAGCATGGAACAAGGCCCACTCGGACTCAATGTCCACCACCTCCCCCGTGGTTGAAGCTCTGCCGGAGGTGGGAGTTGAAGCTCCTCTTGTCAGGAGACTCTGTCAGATGTTCCCAGCAGACCCTCACAATACGATTGGGTCTGCCAGATCTTATTGGCATCCTCTACCACCATTGGAGCCAACACACCACCAGGTGATGATCAGTTGACAGCTCCGTCCCCTGCTCTTCACCCGAGTGTCCAGAACATGTGGGCGCAAGTCTGACAATACCACCACAAAGTTGATCATCGAACTGCGGCCTAGGGTGTCCTTGTTCTAAACACACACAGACACCCTTATGCTTGAACATGGTGTTCATTATGGACAGTCCATGACGAGCACAGAAGTCCAATAACAGAACACCACTCAGGTTTAGATCGGGGGGCCGTTCCACCCAATCACGCCCCTCCAAGTCTCACTGTCATTACCCACGTGAACATTTAAGTCCCCCAGTAGAACGATGGAGTCCCCATCAGGAGCACTCTCCAGCACCCCCTCTAAGGACTCCTAAAAGGTCGCTTGGGCATCTGCTCCGGATGCCTCCTGGATGCCTCCATGGGGAGGTTTTTCAGGGCACATTCCACTGGGAGGAGGTCCCAGGAAGCCCCAGGACATGCTGGAGGGACTATGTCTCTCAGCTGGCTTGGGAACGCCTCGGGGTCCCCCCAGAAGAGCTGGATGAAGTAGCTGGGGAGAGAGAAGTCGGACCTTCCCTGCTCAAGCTGCTGCCCCCACAATCTGACCCCATGGAGAAGCGGTAGAAAATGGATGGATGGATGGATGGATAGATATTCTCATGTACACTTGCATGAAATCTGGTTGTTTTAGTCACAATTATGCTAAAATACATTCTTCCAAATTATATTCAAAACCCCTGTTAAAAGCCAAACTTTCCACAGTTCCCCAGCTTAAATTCCCTGTGCAACCCTAGTAATAACACATTTAAATACAAAATAAGTACATTTAAATTTGAATCGTAGTGCTTACTAGAACCATTAAACACAGATTCTCTCCTGTGAGTGTGATTTCCAATAAAACCACCAAGACCATCACAATGATCAACTTGTAATATAATGAAATATGATCTGGTGTGATGGAAAGATCAAAATGTCAATTTCAAAACCACAATAGTCATTACCCTGCACACCAGACAGGTCATCACTGCAAATGAAAAGTGACTCTCAATGGACTCACCTGGTTAAATAAAGGTTAAACGTGTGTGTGTGTGTGTGCGTGACATTGTCCACAGGATAACTGAAGAACGTCTGGATGGATTTTCAAAACTTGGTGGGAATATTACTCAGGTGAATATCTGGAGGTGATTCACTTCTGCAGTGGATTGGTCAAGGTCACCCAAGATATCCTGGAGAACATATTTTCCATCATATTTCGACAACCATCTCTGCTACTGAAGTGATCTTGGTCTCAAAATAACCAGAATATTATGAAGTCATATTATGACTTCATATCCACAATAAATTTTTGATGATATCCCAGCAACCAACGGGGCTACAGAACTGATCTCAGCTACAAAATAACTGGAAAATGATTTGATTTCATCTGGTTGATGTAAAAGTATGACACAGACCAAATGAAGCCACAAAATGATTTCACACGCAGATCATTCAAAATTATTTGTGTCTTTCTTTGTGCACATGCATCGGCCCCCAATGCATTTTTCTAGTTTAAATTAAAATCAGATCAAAGAGAATACTTTCTTAAATGCACTGATTTAAATAATAATTAACACTGTTCACGAGTGAGTTAAATTTCCACATTGGTCAAACCGACAAAGATGACAAAGTTTAACTTCAGCTAGAACTACAGAATGATGAACCTCCACTCCATTTGACGCCATACAATCAATCACTGTTATTCTCAGTCGGTGACACAGATCAATGTGTTATCTGCACCGTTGGTGAGTCATGTGACCATTACAGAACACATGGATTATATTTGTTACTTTTACATTTGCATGTGACAATGGAATCATCCAAGTTACTCAAATGTACAGTACAACACCAACATTTCAGCAGGCATGAGAAGAAAACTTCCTGTTGTTCATTTTTTTATCCTGTTACTTATTTTAAAATGTATCATACATTAAGGAGTGAATTTTTACAGACCTGGGATTAATATTCACATGACTGTTATGTACTTTAGGCTTATTGAGCCCCACAGCCTCCTCCTCAAGAGGGAGCTGTTCACACAAACAGCAACACTTAAGACACAACTAGTAAAACAACACAAATGGGACAATGATTAGAGTGAATACTCAAGACAGTCTCTATGATATGACTCACCTTCTGCATCCTGTGTGTAGCTGGTGAGTCCAGGCTCTGGTCGATGCTGGTGGCCGACTCAGGCTCTCTGTACTGGGGCTTCAGCTTGCCGTAGCGCTGGCTGCAGTGGCGTAGGCTCTTCCTGTGCCATACCTGCTGCTTGGTTTCACAGTCCTCTCCAACTCCAAACCACTGCGCTGTGTTCCTACAAGTGAGAAGAGGTTGAAGTGATAAAAAGCCAAGAATCAAAAAATAAATTATCCAAATCAGCTAAACATAGTGATATATTTTGTTAATAAAGGAATATAAAATGAATTAGTAGTTTGCAGTTTTTTTAGATTCTGCATCACTGCACTTAAAAAATCGTAAAATCAATGTATAGACAACTTTGAATCTCACTTGCGGATGCTCTGTGAGAGTGACGTTTGTCTCCCAAACTTTGCCCTTCTTTCCCCTGCAGCTCCACCAATGCTCTCCGACACAGAACCAGGAGCCAGACTCCTACTTTTTTTCAGAGAAGGTCTCAGTGGCTGAGCACAGGAAGAGAAACAGTGTTACTGTGCATGAACTCTTGTCGCAGAATAGCCTAAAACACTGAGCTTGTCCTAAACTCTATGCTGACATAAACTGCAAATATTACAGCAGAAAATAACAGTGCAAATTTTATCATATTAGCATTACAGTTAAATATAGACATACAGTTTTATTCTTTGTCATAACTTATTGACAGTACACAAATGTGTTTTAGTGACTCTTCTTTAAAAAAGATGTATGTTCATTATAAAACAGTGACCGTAGCATTTACATTTTCTCCACAGCAGAACAAGGTTACAGGCCCTTCTCAAACATGATGAGCTGATTCTGGTCACAACCTAATTGGTGCTGTTCTGATTAAATATACATTTTGTATTCAGCACACAAAGTATTGAGACTAAAGCCTCATATTGGACTATATAAATTAAACATATTTTATCAAGCACAACATTGTGTAGCATTTTGTACAGACTGTTCCTGTTCCCTCTGTTGTGCGCATACAGTTTATGGCGTTACTGTTTTCCATGTGGCTCTGTGTCTCCTCTGGTTTATTATCTTAACCTGCTGTGACTCTGCCATCGATGAGCTTTCGGCCTTGTCATTCTGAGGCTAAATGAGACTCTTACTGAGACATATGCTCAGGATGTGGCTCAGCCTCATGCGAGAGAGGTTACTTCAGGAGTCATCAGAGTGGCATGAACATAACCAACTTTACAATCTGTGATTTTTTATTAATTTTGTTTTCAGGATTTGTGCCGTTTAGTGTTTGTAAAAATAATAGCAACATGCTCTTGGTACCAGAAAAAAAAGAGGTAGACTTAAAGTAAAACAATAATGCAAATTAAAGCAACTAGTATGAACTTATTATGACTACAATGAAAAACAAATGAAATTGGTGTTAAATCAGTGCTGGATTTATGCAGCTGCTCTCCTTTTCAAAGTGAGGAAAGTAATTTCCCACATACATTTTCCTGACCATACCCTCAGCTACGCAGCATACCTGAGTTGGCACAAACTACATTTGCGCGTTTTTACTACTGAAGTTACTATTTAGGGAGTGTTAACTGAGGCACATGCTAATAAACTCAAACAACTGCTTTGAGAAACCAAATTGCCATCGTTTGTGTGCTAAGCATGAGGCCCTCCGAGGGAACTGTGTGGCCTTGTGCCCATAAAGTGTAAGACAGCTGTCCAAAATACCTCCATGCCTCAGCAAATGGCATGTAAAGAGCTACAGAGTGAGGCTTTGCTGACTGTCAACATGCCTAAACCCTCTTGAACCTTTTAAAAATCTTATGTTAATATATGGTTTATTTGAGTCATTTCAGAATGAGGCATGGTAACTCTGTGTTGTTTATGTTTAAGTAAACAAATAGCTGGACTCTGTGTCCATTAAGAGCAATATGAAAAGGGCATTTTATATCTCCTGGAGTTGACAGAAAAGCCTTTTTGATTCCTTTGAACAGAAGGATAGCGAGATATGAGGTTTGTTACATAATAACCTATTTTAAAAGATGCGACTGTAGCAGCAGGAAAACAGTGAATGAAAGAATGATCAGATTCATGGTTAATATCAGCTGCTTCTATTCTCTTAAGGCAAATGTCACATCACATCACGTTCTTTAATATTATTATCTAAAGCCTGTAGCCTAAATGACTCTTTAGCCACTTTATTTTAACTAAATATCCACAGGAAACACTCAGCACCAACACGGTTAAAAGGAAAAGTGTTAGTCACTGTAAGTTGTGTCAGAAACACTGCTCACCTGTTTTTCTGGGGCATGTGTCATTTCTTCAGGTGGAGGGATGGCAATTACAAGGCTGGGGGGCTTCTTGCTCTTTAGACGGCTATCTGATTGGCCCCCATTTGGAGGAACCTCCCCCCCCTCCTGCGACGCCATTTGGTCAGAGTTCTAGAGTTGAGAAAAATATAACAATTTTAATCCAAAAACGTAATATGAAAAAAAAATACCACTGATGGTATTTAAGGAACATTTTTATAGGACGCGCAAGCACTGTAAACCCATTGTTTATGTCAGTGCAATACAACTGTTTTACACAATTTCTGCAAATACTGATGAGAAAAGCAGTCATTTAACGTAAAAGTTGTCATTTTAGTGAAGTTTGGAACTTGAGATTAGCACCAGAATATTACAACCGGAAATCAGAATATTACAACTGGAAGCAAGTCTTCTTATCGAATTATAGGACATAGAAAAAAAAAAAAACTCTCCAGTCCTAATCTATGGCTTGGCACATTCCTAAAAAAAGTACTGTATCATTTTATTAGCACTGAATACAAACCAAATGAAGTGTAACAGAAACCAACACATACAGGAGCTTTAGGTTACTACAAATATAACCATCTCTAAACTTTAATTCTTTGCAAATTGAAAATGTAATCTTTGATCATTGATGAATTTACATTACATGGTGTAATTAAACATTTGGACTGAATCCATAGAGGCAGGTAAAAACTCTAACTCAGCTCAGTTTAGAAATACAATTTGTGAGAACTTGACCCTTCTTCCCTAAAGTCCAAAGAATATCACAAAAAGGAAACTATTACAGATTATTCAAACACACAAACTACAAGCATAACAGCTCTGGCATTGGTCCACTTCAATCTTCTGAAAAAGGTTCAGCCGAGTCTTTGCTTTTTGATTACCTTCACAGCCAATCTTCCTAAGTGATCCTGTACAGACTCTGCATTCACTTGCAGCAAATGACAAAGAGTGCTATATTAAGGATGGAAAACTTGGCTTCCTACTGTGCGGAGGTGATTAATTTAAGTTTAATGCAAGACAACACAGGAAAACAAGGGGATGTTGCACAGTGTCTAAAACCTTAGGAGTACCAAAAAAAATAATCTTCTAATCTCAAATTTCCATGATTACCAGCAGTTGTGATAACAAAAATAGCTGATGCAATGGTGTTATTTAATCATATTTAAAAATACAAATTGATGTCTATATTATATTTAGTATAATTATCCATCAAAACACATTTTTGACATAAACCCATGCTTGCATCTGCAAACCTGGCATGTCATCGCATTAGCTTAAACGTGCATGCACCAGGTTATTTGAACCTTGCCATGGTTATTGACCACTACAGGCCAGTGGTGGGCCGTCAGGGCCAGCAAGGCCTTCTCTGCTGGCCTATCATAACCAGACATCATTATCATAATTATAATGAAAGTCAATTTCATTTTAAATTTATTTTCCTAAATATATATATAATTATTCTCCATATTCTGTTCTCTTCATGTCATATTATATCCATTTGGTTACGCTGT
>JAQQAE010014212.1:0-12473 GCA_029823295.1 Pseudamia nigra | reverse complement strand
GAAGAGGAATGGTTCGGTTCTCGAAGAGGAATTCTATCATAAAAAAAACCAGCCTGCACAAAATATGCAGAGCAAATCACTTAATGTGCAAATAAAAAATATATATCTCCAAAATAAATTACTCTCGCTTTACACTTGTATATAAAAAATAAAGTTAACAAAGCATCTTATCAAATATGTTGTCATTACATTACATATGGATAAAGTATAAAGTCACTGACCAATTCAAAATGCACTTTTTCTGAAAAAACAAATTACACATAACCCATGAAAGTAAATGTACAAATTGAAATTACCACATTCATGGCTATTCCCCACACACAGGTGGGTTAGCTTAACTCACATGCTTGTACATTAGCTTACAACCACACATGTGGGTGCACTAGCTTACAGGTTAATACCACTAACAACTCATTAGCAGCTCCAAGTAGTCACATGTATTTCAAAAATAGCATATCCCGACTGGTTTTAGGGTTAGCAATGCAACACATCATTGTAAAAAAAATTAACTTGCAACCAAGCATGGATGCTCAGCACAATACTTTAGTATTGACTCACCAGGATATTTCTTCAAATTTGTTTACTTCCCTCGATCCTAGAGCCTTACTGGTTATTACCAGACGGTTATTCTGCTCATTTAATACAAAATTCACCGCTGAAAACCGTGTTTCTCATGAGCCGTGGCTTCTGCTGAAAGTACCAGAACGTTCTGCCTGTGAATCGTCAGGTGAACGCGTGGAGCACTGTGGTGCATTCAGGGTGCATGGGAAAAAACAGTTGTAGACGATAACAGAGATTAAAATAGAATAAAATCACCTTGACCACAAAATAACACCTGGTTACATTTGCTTTGCGCGGCTGAGTCACGTCACTTGACTCGTGACAGTGCAACATGTAAACACAAGAGAGGGAGGGGGAGCAAAGTGTGTCGGCTCTGCATTGACAGGAACAGCGAGTCCGGTGACCTGGCTGTTTCCTCTTTGCCGAACCCGCAGCATTGCAAACAAGAGCGGAACTTAAAGTAAAGTATTGATCTCACCAGGCTAGTATTGATCCAATACCGATACTGACTTGGTATCAATACTATTGATATTTGGATCGATCCACCCACCACTAATGAAAATTGCACTAAAAAAAATCTGCGAAACAGCAAGGCCGCGAAAGGTGAACCGCGATATAGCGAGGGACCACTGTATAGGCACACTAAAAGTCAAAAGTTTGGACACACTTTGTCCTTCAGTTGTTTTTCTTTATTCTTATTATTTTTAACATTGTACATTAACACTGAAGACATTCAAACTGTAAACGAACAAATATGAAATTATCTAGTAAATAACATTTTAATACATTTGAAGTGACTTATTAACAAGCATGTTTTAAAAATGTAAGGACCAGCAAGCACAGATACTTATGTTAAAATGTAAAAGGAAAACACTGTCAAAACAATGTGTAAAATCTGTAAGTACAGTAACCATGTACTACTTTGTTACTTCCCATCTGTGTCTAAATAAATACCTGCACATACTTAGAGAATTATTATGTGGAACCATACTAAGACAAATTATAATAAAATAAACCAAGTGACTTTAAATTACAGGAAATGTCAGCTTCATCCTTAACTCAGGTTTTTGGTTTCTGCTTATAATTAACAGTTTTGCTTGAGGCATTCCATTGGCACGGCCCAACCTTTCAAACACACACAGCTTCATACAAGTACAGTTGTATAAACACATTTATGTATGGTTTAGCCTCCCACTCAGACACTAACACACACATCCAGCAGGGATGAGCACTTGTTTTTTGCATTATAACTGACCCATGAAATCTGAGCTTGCATCAGATGTAAATGCACAGCTTCCTGCCAGAAGACTGGAACTGAACCAGAAATACCCCACAGCCGTGCCCCTTGCATTTAGTCATGAATGGCTTGACAAGCAAGTATCTTCTGTGTCCAAATTGGCAACTACATTATAGGGGATTGATGCTTTTTATTTTAATGAGATGTACATGAAGCACATTGAAATAATTGATGAGTAGTGTGTCTTTTTAATGTTTCTTTGGAAAAATAAACCAAAATAACAGCTAGTAGTTGACATTTCTACAGATACATTCAACCTGTCATAATAGGAAAATCACAGATGTTAGAAACAGAGAACAGGACTTTTTGTGCTGTGACACTAAGCCAGTAAGCACAAAAAACAAATAAAAGCCTTATACTGAAGTCGCAAAGTTCTTTTGTTAAATCTGTGCTTTTGCTATCCTCAAATGTCAAGACATCATCATAATCAGACTTTCCAGTATCAGTGGTGTCATGTTTTCAGCAATAGCAAGCATTTACAGCATTCCAGTAGATACTTGACTATAAAGCGTACACTTGCTACAAATATACTGTTTAATCTCTGTTCCACTAATGGTTGGTAGGTAGTTCCATTGACCTTTAGTAATGATAGGAACTGATAAGAATTTATTCAGATCAGTGTCATTTTAGATTCTGCCTTTTTAGTGCAATATAATTGCTTCAATATCTGCGTCCGCAGTTAAATCGTCAAGTTTCTGCTGCTGAGAGTTCACTGTTTAGTCATTCATTTGATTTTCAATTTGAATATTTATAATTTTGTACAGCATTCTTTTTCATTGTTTCCTATCTAAACCTTCTAGTACTAAATCAGAATATTTTATAAGATTGAAGAATGTTAGTAATGGGTGTGCAGCAGTACTCATACATAGACTGTAATTATATCTCTAGAACTGTTGGAATTTTTATCAGGTGTGAATAACGCTTTAGCACATTGCAAGTTTGCACCTTCACTTGAAAATTCTCTTTCCCATGATATTTCCTTTTTCCAGCAGCCTAGACACATGAGTGTGATGACATTGATTTGCTGCACAGCAGGCAATAATTTTGTCTTCGGTAAAGGATTAGTGCTGAAACATATTCAATCGACCTTTCCGTTTGGAACTGCTTCTCCACTGTAATCACTTCTTGTTTCCCAAATGAAATGAAATTACACTATGAGTCAAGAGGGTTTTTTTTCTTAATGCTTATTATTTTCAACATTATACTGTACATTAATACTGAAGACACTGAAAAAAACACATACGTATGAAAGCAGCCACATATAGCTTTGATGACAGCTTCACACGCCTGGCATTCTCTCATAAGATTCATGAGGAAGTCACCTGGAATAGATTTGAGATCATACATGAGTTAAATTGGGTCATTTTGTGCCTTCTTAATGTGCTGTAGACCATCAGTTGTCTTATGCAGAGGAAGGATGGGTACAGTACTGCACAAATCCATATTAGGACAAGAAGCATTCAGTGAAGTAAAGAGAAAAGACAGTCGATCATCACATTAAGAAATGAAGGTCAGCCAATCTGAAAAATTTCAAGAACTTCGAATGTGAAGTGCACCTGCCAAAACCACCACATAGTATGATGAAACTGACTCCCATGAGAACCGTCCCCAGTTTCTGAGCCTGGTAATTCTGATAAACTTATCCTATGCAGCTGAAGTACTGTAGCTCTTTGTCGTCCTTTCTTGGGACAGTAATTGTTTAGCTCAAAGACACATTATTCAATTGAGCTGACCATTTCAAAACAAATCATTTTTATTTGTAGAGCACTTTTCATACATGAAAGCAGCACAAAGTGTTTTACATTTTAAGAACATTAGGAACAGACACATATTTAAATATTTACATATTTATTGACACAGGAGAGAGCATGCAAATCATGACAACTGTCTTTTCATTTGTTGGTCCAAAATCATCAAACACATACCTGAACTGTGCAGCATCACTTCACGTGAAACATACCGTATTTTTCGAACCACAAAGCTCACTTAAAATTCTTTAATTTTCTCAAAAATCGACTGCACCTTAAAATGTGGTGCGCCTAATGTATGGATTAATTCTGGTTGTGCTTTCTGACCTAGAACCGATGTTATGTGGTACACCGTGCGCTCAAAAATCTGTCAAAATGTTTTAGTATGATTTTGGTAAGTTACGAAGCTGCACCACTTGTAGGAGCATTACGGTAATCAGGAGCCTCACGGAGTGATACCGGTACAAAATGACACAGAGACATGCTTACAAAGTGGATTTCAAACATGGGAATAGAGCAGCTGCAAGAGAATTCAACATTAATGAATCAATGGTGCGGTTGCCCAAAGCCAAACCGTGAGCCGCGCAGTAGCACTGGACGACAGAAGGCGAACACACACCCACTAAGACAGGGAGGCAACACCGGGCGAGCTTCGCCACCACCCGCCAATGGACTGCGGAGGCACCCGCCCCAAGCACTGTCCGAGCCCCCACGAAAGCCAGAACCACCACCAAACAGCCAAGCAACAGCAACACGACCGGTCGGTTTCAGTAGTGACATTCTATCTCACCATGTCTCACAGTGCCACACGTTTACCTGGTGGACTCATTACTCTTCTGTTGTGAAACGGACAAACAGCTACCAAACAGCAGTAAAAACAAGAATGAATATTTATTTTTAGATTGACATGAAAGTCGCGTTAACTAATAGATTTTTAATAATCTTTTGACTATTCGAATATTCAAAAATCGTGACCCATCCCTACCATTTACCAGAGCACGTCTTCTACGTCCTGAAGCAGCAAAACAGCCTCAGACCATCACACTAACACCACCGTATTTTACTGTTGGTATGATGTTTTTTTTCTGAAATGCTGTGTTACTTTTACACCAGATGTAACGGGACACACGCCTTCCAAATGTTCAACTTTTTTTGTCATCTGTTCGGGAACGTGCGTCAAACGCGCGGCGCGCCAGAAGGGAGCGCTCACGGCCCATGTCCTCTAGCAGCTGTCAGTGTGACAAACACCCTATAGTCGAATTTATTCGAAATACATGTCGCTCCGATGTATTTGTCGCTCCCCTCGCCAGACTATGCAAAAAACCACGACTTTTAATCCAGAAAATATGGTATATTGATTTTTTTTCCCCATTAAAAATAAAAAATATTTTAATACTGCATTTTGTATTTACTTGTTATCTTTGTCTAAAATTTAAATTTGTTTGATGATTTGAAACATTTAAGTGTGACAAACATGCAAATAAATAAATCAGGAAGGGGGCAAACATTTTTCATACCACTGTATATAAAATCATAACAACCACAGGCTACATATGTACAATATATACTTTCAGAAAATAAAGGGAACATTCAAAACAACATGAGACCAACATAAATAGCTAGTTTTTAAATGTAAGGATGGTAAGATGAAGTCAGTCAAAAACTAAATTAAGGGCGAGTCTTGAGCCTGTTTTTAAAAACCTCAACAGTCTCTGCAGCCCTGAGGCTCTCCTGCAGGCTGTTCCATAGCAGGGACCCCCCCCCCCCCCACACACACACACACACACACACACACATACAAAATCACATACTGTTGAATTTTGAAGGTATGAAATACTCTTTTGGGAACACCGGAGAACAGTGCACTACAATGATCTATACGACTAGAAATAAAAGCATGCGTCAACACGTCCATGCGGCAAGAGATAGAAAGAGGTGGAGTGGATTTTTAAGTTGATAAAACCTATTTTTTGAATATACTTCTGATGTATGGAATAAAATCAGTCAAAAAATGCACATGTTTTTTAGACATTGTGAAGGCTTCAAATCTTGTTTTTTTTTTTAAAAAAATCTTCAGGGCCAATAATTAAAACTGTTATGTCCTGGTTGAGCTGTAGCACGGGTTCTCAATTATTGCCACAAAGGGCCGAGACACTGCAGGTTTTCTTTCCAGCCACTGACTAAAGCAGGTGTTTTCACTGAAGAGTAATCATTGAAAAAAAATCAGTGGAAGCACCTGCTGAAGAGACTGGTTGGAAAGAAAACTTGTAGTGTCTCGGCCCTTTGTGGCAATAATTGAGAACCCCTGAGCTGTAGGAAGTTCTCTTCCATCCATGACTTCGTATCTACAATAGAGTTTAAAAGGGCATTTATTGGCTCCGTGTCATTTGGAACTGCTTCTCTGCTGGAATCACTTGTTGATTCCCAAGATGAAATGAAATTATCTTTCTTTCCAACAACAACAACATGTAATTACACTGTAAGTTAAGAGTGATTTTCTTTATTTTTTTATTATTTTATCCTTGTACATCAATACTGAAGACACCTAAACTGTGAAAGAATGTTCTTGTTGTTCTTCCTACAACATAAACATGTAAATCTGTATGTTTGATATACATATCTCAGAATTTCTAGTTAATAATGCCTGGCACTTGGTCTATCAAGGGCCACCCACACTAAGGACAATAACCTTTTAGTGTCTGTAAGGAAAATATATTCTACAGTTCTACCTAACTACACTTATGTTAATTAAAATCCTTGCACACCAACCCGGGTGTTATTGCTGAGGTTTATACTGTGTATGATGTGTAGAATCAAGCAGGATGGCATTATAGAGATAACAGAGTGATTTCTTTCCTCACCAAGAGATGTTGTTTCAATCTGTGGAGTTAAACAATCTAACTAAGAACCACAGGAAGGGGTATTGTAAGAAAGGCCCATACACATCCATGATATACATTTAGGTACAGTATAACATTGATTTGTACAGTCATGAGCTACTCTTTAAAAAAATGAAAACAACTACAGCTGCTCTTTGGATGCTGACAACAGACTGTTACATGTGCAAAGGGAGAGAGGCATGTAACTGACATGGATAGCCCTTTTGTTAGTAAGATCATTTTATTACAGTATTTTATGCTCTTTTTTGTATCTTGCAGTGTGTGGAAAAGCCTATTTTCCTCATGTAGATATTGAATTCTGATCACGCTCCATAGAATAACAATAACTGCAGTGTTTATTTGTACCAGGCGTACATGCAAAGGCTTGATCTAATGTGATTATGTGTCCTTATTGCATGTTAAACCCGGTCTGAGCAGCTGTCCAGTGTCCAGCCTGGTATAATCACCATAAGCAGCATAAGCTCTAAAACAGGCTGAATAGGGTTTATTTATGCAATTCTTATGAGTAACACTATAACGGCATGCTATTCATTTAGCCAATTTAAGATGTGAATTAATTTGATTTATAAGTGGAAAATAAACCACCCACTCTAGACGATTAAGTTCTCACGGGCATTTCACTGCGAGAATAAAGAGATAAAGGTCATGTAGACACCCACATCTTGCAGGCATTAATGTTTATTTGACATGTTTATAATGTGTAGGAACAAATAAACCTGCCACTGAGCCAACAAAGGTGCCTCGTAAGTGCATTTACAAAGAGAATGCAAATGTATGCTAAGGCTGTAGTGTCACATTACACCTAACATTTGTGTGTATCAGTGGTCTAATCTACATATCCCTGCAGTATTTCTATCTATCCACTAAATATGCATAAAGATACACAACCTTCCACTAGTCCTGTTCCAGAAGAAACACTTTATGTCTCAATCAGTGGGTAAAATATTACCGTACTACTGTAAAATAAGTTTTGCAGATGAGGTTATCGCCTCCATTCACTTCTGCCCTATACACTCTGTGTGTTTGAAAGCATAAAATATGGTGACTTCACATGTAGAAGGTCATCAGACAGATGCAGCAGCTCTTCGTGCTTCATAAATGATTTTCTCACTGGCAGGAAATTAAAAGTATTCATAAATCATTGTTAACATAATACACAACAATAAATGTTCCTTCCTTGGAAACCTTAAGTATGTGGCTGTTACCAGCAAAATGTACTGAAAGAATAACAATTTAAAGTAGTCACTGTGCAGGAAAATGTTCCCAGTAAGTGTCTTACTATTGTATCTGATGTTTTTGGATTAACATTTTAGCTGCATTAATGTGTGCATGAATTTTACTGCTGAGTATGTTTAATGTTGAGATCATTTGAACTGCTTTATGCTTTGTTGGTGTCTTTAAATTACAGAAAAGCAGCACATTTAACACCACAAAATATCTGTAGCTGTGCTGTTTTCAGAGAACCATGTATCTTTTAAATACATTACACATTATCAGTTTCCAGCTTTGTTTTTTTAACAGAATTTTTACACACAAATACTGTAAGACAACTTACTGTAGTTCCATAAACAGGTTTGTATTACATAATGTAAAGTAGTCACATTTAGTTTTGATGACAGCTTCGCACACTCGTGGTATTTTCACATCAGGAGGTAGGTGGTGCAGTGGGCAGCACTCGTGCCTCACAAAAAGAAGAGCTTGGGTTTGATCCCAGCGCTGGCTGGCGGGGCCCTTTTGTGTGGAGTTTCTCCCCATGTCTGCGTGGGTTCTCTCCGGGTACGACGGCTTTCTCTCACAACCAACACATTCACTAGGGGTTAGGTTAATTGGTCACTCTAAATTGCCCATGGTTGTGAATGCAAGTGTCAATGGTTGTTTGTCTCAATATGGCAACCCTGCAACTCCACCAGGGTGTACCCCGCTCTTTCATCATTTAGATGTCTTCAGTATTAATGTTCAATTTTGAAAATAATAGAGAGAACATGTGTTTTCACTGAAAAGGAAATGGATGAAAAATTGCAAGCTGTTAGACAAATGTAATGGAGTAAAAAGCATTGTATATGCTTCTGAAGTGCAGTGGAGTAGAAGTTGAATAAAACTGACTTCATATTTAACAGTACTTCACAAAAAGCAGTAAGCTAAATTCCATCAATGCTTAGTGGTTTTGTGAAACCATAGTTCAGGTGTTCAGTAGCAGGGGTTCAGCCCCTGCAGGACATCCATGATTGGTCCAGGTGAGCCATGTCCTCCTCCACGTCTTCTTAAGTGGAATGATAGTGGAAGATATCATCTCCTCTGTCTTCTTTTATTATTTTTAATTAATTCCTGCTTGTGGTACACAGTGTTCTTCAAGTCATTTGGCGTTAAATGTTGTAACTGACTAATAACACACAGGGATTGATGTGGGGATGGTGTAACATTGCATACTATGCCAGCAATGAGCTTATTTTCTAAAGGCTTCAGGACTGTCACAGTCTGTGACAACCTTACAAATATAGTCTGTTTTCTAAAAGTTGTGGTGGTAAGAGTTGAAACCACTTCGCAGCCAGGAGGCTGCAAATTTAGTATTATGGTCGAGTTTCCTTAGGCTTGGTTTTCAGCTAGGGTTTCACTGATATGGCATTTCGGAGGATGTGAACGTGGTTTGTGAACTCCCAAATTAGCCTGCATTGGAATCAGCTGTGTTGGATACGAGCTGATAAAGCAGCCAATGTGACAGCTGTGGCACAGAACACGAGTGAGTGAAGAGTAATTGGGACCGAGACGCCGACGGAACAGATGGAGAATCTAGAGAGGAAATGGAGCTGAGAGAACTGAACCAAATCGACCTACAGACTGAGAATCGAACTTTTAAGTCGCATGCTAAGATTTTTCTATATATTCAGCTTAAAAAACTCTGAACGATGACCGAGTGACCTAAGACTGGGTTGGCTGTTCCATCGAATGAAGTACGCGGACCGCCAGTCAGACGGACTCCATGGGTGTGAATCGCCGGATCCATAAGCAGATGTGTGGGGGTGAGTTTGGCAGACACACCTCATCCTCCGATAGGTTAGGGACAAACACATCACCCAGGGCTACTACAGAACACAACTCAAGTTCTGTGCCTACATGCAGGGTCTGGTGAGGGATTAGTTACGGAGGGGCTGCCTTGGGAGCTTAGAGCGTTGAATCATAGAATATAGCTAAGCTGGCCATGCCTTCCATGTAACATTCAGTTTCTTTCAGCTGTGTTTTATTCCCATACTCTCTTCATTTTCTCCACATCGTCAGCTGTGAATGTCATTTACTGTTAAAGTTTTGTGATGCATATAATAAATTGTTGATGACACATGGTTAGTCTTTCAGAATGAACTCAATTTTGTATGGATCCATGTACTGCATGTAGTTGTCTCTCTAGGATGGGTGTGTCCCAGGCACAGTCAACCCACAATAATATCCACAACAATAAACTCCACTAGAGTTTATGAGTAACAACTCGGTGCTTCTGTCTGGAGCCGTGTGGTTTTGGCTTGGTACAGTAATGACGACAACTGGTCAGAGAACAGAACAGACGGAAGGATGTCAGTGAAGTGAAAGTGACTTTGGAGACACTTTGCCTCCCACTCAATCTGCTGTGAGTACAACTCAGAGTGTGACATTGTCCATACCGCCATCTGCCATTTCTGTCCATGTGGAGGTGATTTGTGTATTTCTGAACATACTACATAGTGTGTAGTGTTATTTTGTTGAGTAAATGAGTAGTGGGTGGCTAAAGAGAAAGACGTGAAGATCGGAAGAAGTAATAAACCAAATGACACATAAAAGCTAGAATTTGCATTTTGACACTGCAGGGTTTTTGTAGTCAGCAGTGGTCTTTTATAGTGGACGGCTCAGTGCTAAAAGCCATTTGCTTTGTGTTTTCTGATGGCTTTGCAGCACCAGTGTTCCCCCATCCCCTCTCAGCATTTAGACAAGGAGCGAGAGCCTTGTAAAAACAAAAACACTGCCGGGCAAGAATGTCACTCTCTTTCACTCAGGAGCAGAGAGAGATAGCATTTGCTGTGGGTGTTTGCATGTGCAAGCAGATTCCCATAGCTTGTTTGTGAAATGAAACAACCAAGTTGGTTTCCAGGCTATAAAAATGACATCTGTCAGGGTTGTGTCTGCAGGTGATTTTACGGCAGGGAAAATACTTACAAAGTCAGAGGAGGACACAAGAGCCGAGCACTGAGAGAAGAAATCATGAAAAGATGTAAGGGAGTGGACACAGAGGGAGGATAAAATATGAAGACTTCTGTGTAGAAAGATAACGGAGAAGCAGAAGTCAGTGTGTTCACAACAAACAATGGAAACTTATATTTAATGCATAAGCTTGGTTTTAATGTGCCAAGCTTCGTTAGTCTTCTGTGCAAGTAATATATCCGCTCACTGGATGTTATTGTCTCTTGCACTTGTGAAAAACAAGTCCCTATGTTTTCACTGTTATTCTGAATCTGATACAGGTCCCATTCAATTTGGAGATTCTGAGCTAGCTCTTATTCCACTAGAATTTAAAGATTAAGATGCGGAACATGTCACTTCTAGTTTGGGTTTTAGGAGCGGTATTGTATGAGCAGTCAACAGTTTTCAAGACACAGGAAGAGATAAATAATGCTTCAAAAGTCTACTGCTACTTTAAAATAGTATGAAAGGCTTAGATATCCAGATATATTAGAAATTACATACTGAAGCACCAACATCTTTGACAGCAGTTCCCTAACTTTTTCAGCTGGGCCCCCCTTTTGTCAAGGAAAATATTTTTTAGGCCCTAACCCATACATGCACCCACATGAACACACTGTCATCTATTTTCTTTATATGAACTGGGGGCTTACAATCAAACACAATCTGTAATTAGATTGTAACTCCAGTCTGTAAGTTACTAAAAAATAATGAAAAAGTCACTTTTAGATTGGAAGCAATGAATATGAAACTGTATTAATCTTTCAAATTTGGAGCTAAAGCAGAGACGCGGCACATGTTTTGGTTATATCCAACAACCACAGAGATCCATTCACAGCCACAAACTCACCACAACAAATTCATTTCAAATGACTTTACTCAGACTTTCTGTACAGTAGACAGTACACAGTAGTAGCAGTGCTTTCTGATACTAGGGAGTATCACTTTTGTATCCGTAGACTGATAACACATGGAGATGAATGTAACCTTTTAAATACTGCTATATAATGGAAATGTATCCAAAAATGCATCCTCAAATAACACATGGAAACAGATAGCCATTCATGATGTATTAGTAACTTCAGCCAAATGTCAAGTAAATCATATAAGTTGCAAATGTTAACGAAAATATATTTCAACCTATTTAGTGTTAATAAATACTACAAATACTGATGAAAAGCCAACATGGGACAGGAGACAGTGTTTCTGAATGTCGTTTCCAGCATGATTTGTACACCTTGCATCACACCTGACCTACAGTGGATATAAAAAGTCTACACACCCCTGTTCAAATGGCAGGTTTTTGTGATGTAAAAAATTGACACCAAGACAAATAAATTCACAACTTTTTCCACCTTTAATGTGAACTATTGTCACGACTGATAGACGAACAGACAGACCAGAGACTTATGCGCCAGACTCAGAGTGGAGTTCAATATAATAGAGTTTATTATAATAATAATAATAATAATGATAATAACTATAATTATAGTGACAACAATTATAGTTGTAGTTATTATAATAATAATAATTATTGTAATAATAACAACAACAACAAATATACTTAATTGCAAAAGTACAAAGGGCTAGGCGAAGGACGGGTCGGAGAATGAACGGAGAGTCGAAGGGCCGAGCAGACAGGTAATCAAAAACAGTCCAGGATCAGGAAGCGGGCAGGCAGATAGTCCAAGAGCAGTCCAAAAGTCGGGAACCAGGCAGGCAGAATATCCAGGTAGGGGAAACAGGTCGGAACCGGGAAGACAG
>JAQQAE010014211.1:0-12474 GCA_029823295.1 Pseudamia nigra | reverse complement strand
GACTGCCTCACCATCACACTGCAATGTGACCAGTCAAATCGCAGCCTTTGTGGTTAGAAAATCACGTTTTATCATACTGCGATATTATCGCAAATGCAATTAATCATTCAGCCCTACTCTGTACGGGTATGTGAACATAATGTACAGTACACCGTGATCTCCAAAAGTATTGGAACAGCGAGGCCAATTCCTTTATTTTTGCTGCACAGTGGAACCTCGGACAACGACAGTGAAAAAAAGCTATAAAAAATTTGAACCAGATAGTGACGAATTATGCGGACAACAACCGAAGATTGACGTGTCTATGCCCGGGTCACATCTGCGTCCCTTCTGGGTCTCATCTGCGAATGACCCGGAAGTGACATTCTCAACGAATGTAAACATTGTGGTCCTTCTGATCGTGTGTCCGGGTCCTGCAGCTGAGTGTAAACGCAAACTGAGCCTTTTATCATTTAAAATACTGCTTCATTTTGTGTTTTTCGTCATGGGACCTAAGAAGAATGATAGTGGGGACAAGAAGACGCGTAATATGATCTCGCTGCATGTGATACATACTTTATATGGGATTTTGTCGTGGGTCCAGAACGGATTAACTGATTTTACATTTATTTTTATGGAAAAAGTCGCATCGGATAACAACTGATTCGGATACAGGCTGTGACGCCGCAACGGATTATCGTCGTTATCTGAGGCACCACTGTATTATGTTTGGTGATCTTATATTCATTTGAGAGAATGAAAAGAGGGTGATTACCGGTAGTGTCTGAATGTTTAGGTGTGGGTGTGAGTATTTTGTAGACACCAGGATAATCATGTCCCTAAACCGAACTATACACATATTGGGTCTACAGCCTAAGAAAGGCCAGCCTAGAAGATCTGTATCTGTTTAAGTGTTTGCTGTTTTTGGAATATTTACTGCTTTTCTATGTTATCAGTCCTGTAGCTCTGGGAACTTAAGTCTTAAAGTGCCCTTAAACCTGCCAAATTTCCTTTACTGAAAGAGGTACAGTATGTGCCTTTGCTTTTGTAATGGTTGTGTTTTAATATATCATTTAGAATTCAATCTGACAAAGCAAAATGACCAATCAAAGGCAGCATCAAGGCAGCAAAATCACATTGTTACACAAAAATAAATCTGAAGGACACTTAATTTAGCATCAGTTCATATGCAGTGAATGCCAGTAATTGTGAGCAGATGATAGCAATGACAGAAGGTCAACGAGCAAATTTTAACTCCTGGTATTGTGCAAAATTACAATAAGTGTTTATGTGTACTATGACTGTTTAGACCAAGACCAAATTGTGAAGAATAAAAAACAAAAAAATCACATCTGAATTTTATTTATAGTGACATATCACAATTTGAAATACCATGTTTCATGTGATTCACGCTGTTATGAAATGAAAATCAGATTTGAGTCTCATTATTTTATATGCAGCACTTTGCAATTTTAGTACTTGTTCAAATGCAATGTATTTAATGTGCTGGCTTAGTTAATGTGTTGGATTACTATATGTGAACTCAACCTGTGATATTTACATCAGTATCTGTTCACATTAGTTGCAAAACACCTCACTTAAATAGTGAAGAGGATTTAGGAGCATTTGAGTAATGAAAGCATTAGCTGGAACATTTGTATATTTACTAGTGCAGTCATGTGCAAATGTAAATGTGATGGCTAAAAGTAATGGAGACTTAAACCCCTACTGGATGATTCAGTTTAGCAATTTAACACAAGAACAGAAAAATGACAAGTCAGCATTTAAGACTTAATAATATGGTCACATTACGTATTACTTACATTCTGATACTAATTGTTCTTACAAATTTAAACATCATTTATATACTTATTGCACACCATTTTTTCATACTGTAGAATGCTGAATTAGTTTATGTTCATTTTTCTTTGTATTTAAAGTGGATTTCATTTCTTTTCCTTGTAGGCATCAATTACAAACAATGATGCATTGTATTCATAAATTGCATACATTATTTTTTTTTCTTCTGGAAATGTTATAACAAAACATACTCAAGGTGTCAGTAATGTCTAGCAGTTAGGAGGGGCAGGTTATGTTGATTTAAATCCACCTTATCTGAAATGCACATCATGGAAAAAAGAACAATGTAAGAACATGCATAAATCCTTAAATCCACTATTCCATTTTCTTCAAAATGTGAAGTCATCAGTAAGTGACAAAGTTTTAAGTGCTGCAGCATTTAGACAAATGTGTAGCAGTGTGTGCAGCTTTTACAGAACATAATATATTATCATATAAATTGAATTTGGCCTTCTAATGTTTGAGACCATAATGGGAAAGGCTGTTTTAATTATGTTATTTCTTCCTCTAACTTACTGTCCACATTGAATCTCTATCCTGCTCGATCACAGCTGAGAGGCATTCTTATTTATTTGATACGATTAGTAGTACTCATGCAGCCCTATAATGTTGTGATATCTCCTCTGTCAGAGAACTGTCAGGTAACAACACATTTGTAAAATCTAATTTTATGCTCAAGTGGTTCTGCTTCTGCAATTTATCGCAGCTATCGCTCACCCTCTTCTACTTGCTCTTGCTTTGCGTTCACCCCACTCCTTCTCTTGCTTGCTCTCCCCTCTCCAGTCTCCACCCTCTCTTCCCAGCTTAGTGAGGTGTTTTGATCTCATTATCATTCCCAAACATTCACACCAGATAATCTGTCAGGGCGGGAGCCTGTGCGCTGCACCATACAGGGCACACTGGTCATGATTGGGGGTGCTGGGGCGTGCTTGCAATGAAAATCCCTGCATTTCTGTATCTTTTTTTTTAAACAAAACTAGAACTAGTGGGTATGCCTTTGCAGTATACGCTGTAAAAATGGCAGTGTCAATTAGGTCGTTTAGTAAAGAAACAGTGTCTGATAGTGTAGATCACAAAAGGACAGCCCAGTGAGGACACAGAATTGATTAGCCAAACCAAGCAGTGGGATTCGGATGCCCTTTTACACACCCCAAATCCTTTTCCAGAAACACTGCACAATGCACAGTGAACCTCCATTAAACAATCCTGTTTCACAATGCACCATACAAACAGCTACCTCCCACATCTGTGGCCTATTGTTTCCATGGAGGTAAAACCCTCCTCATGCCAAATCCTCACCTCACCGCCAGTTCAATCAAAGGCTGTGCCAAGAAAATAGGGAGCAAGACAATGGTAACTAATGCCAGGTGGATGGGGGCTCATAGTGCTGCCAAGCTACTTGTGTCCGTCACCATCCCTACCCCCATATATCTCCTCACCCGCTGCCACCTTTCTTTGTCCACATATGGCGACAGAAAATATGCAGTCCTGCAGCCTTGGCACTTTGTAACAGTGGGACATAAAGGTGGGCAGCAGCAGGAAAAAGCTCCACACGGTGCCAAAACAGCAGCTTTGCAAGGTACACCTTCAATTTCATGCTCATGCATGTTCTGAGCAGGGACAGAATACACGCAGGATTTAGTTAAACATTTTGTCCTCTGAAACTTTTGTGAATAAGCAATTTGATCACGATCTCAAATAAGCAAACCCACAAGCTGTGGCTGCTTGCACTTCCTTTGCTTTGGAAATTCAGTGTTGTACCGCTTTTTATGTCATAGAGCAATAAAATGATATAAAATCCTACAAAAATGGTTTCATAATATAATAGCTGTCACACATATTTTGAGCATTTAATTATAATATACAATACTATATAAAATATAATACCTACATCCTAAAAACCTCAGTAAGTAAAAATGTCTTGAGCTCAACTTTAATCTTAAACTGTGGCCTGAAGTTAACCTCAATTTGTTTTGCTGTTGGACATATACTATACATTATCACCTGCTGTATTATATTACTATTGGTATCCTGTCAGTACTATCCATATACAGTATTGTATTATGAAATGTAATCCCCACTTCATTCTGTGTTTATGTAGTGTGTTTTTTGTACAGCGTTATGAGATTCATTTCTTGCATGGAAAACACTGCACAAAAGAATAAAGCAGAATTTACAGTACGAATGTAATAGTACTAGTTTCCAAAAAGAATAAAACTGATCAAATTCATAGCTCATGGAGAAGAGACTTCCGGCCAAGCCAGTTTAGCTGTTAAAGGGCTTTATAAAAATCACACTTCATAGTAACAATGTGCAAACAAAACATCAAATAAAACATGAAATAAAAAGTTGCAATTTTTAAAAAAATTTTGCATAAGGGAATGTTTTTCGCAGAATTAACTCTCTGAGCATATTAACGCATGTTTTTATAATACCGACCAGATGTCTCGTAGAGTTGCCAATAAAAACACAAATGCATATTCAATTGAGAAATTTTTACCTGACTTTATGAAGAGTATCTACACTATTCAGTGAGCAATCATGAAGACAAAGGATGAAATGATTGTTGCAGCTATTGATTTCCAGGCTTGTAAACTGGTTTTTCGCACTATTAAAGCATGACATGCAGTTGGTTGACAGAATATTTGTTGATCAATTTATCAAAGCTGCAGTTTTGGATTAAAGCCACTCCTTTGAAAGAACTGAAAACATTTTAAGGAGACATACTGTACCTTTTTTAATAAGTTAATGGAAGTCTAACATGGCACCAGAACATGTATTTTTAATTCAAGTTCAAATTTCCAACCATGCAGATCGTCATTCTACTATGCGCATAAACTCTCAATTTGTTTCAGTTAGTATGTTTTTATGCATATTTGGGCAACTATCTTTGACTCAGTATACATACACAGGAGTGTAATTGATTTATTGTTGAAATGAAGTTGCCTCTGCTACATTGGAGGGCAATGCACACTCTTTCAGCTTGTCAGTATTGACCCATTTCCAGGAGACCTACAACGTCACAGACCACAGTCATGGTCAATAGCAAGCTAACAAGGTAGCAACCTAGAGGTAACCTGGCACGACAATAGACACTTGGAAATTTGTACACAGTGTGATGTTAGTGTCAAATAAAGGCAGACAAAATTGCCATATGCTCATGGAGTACTGCCACTGCACTTCTGTTTGCTGTTTTACCTTTTTACATGCCGACTTCCAGGTCTGAATTTGGATTGGATTGGATTGCTTGCAGAATTTGGCACAGAGCTCGAGAACGTGCAGAATACCTCGTCCCTTTCCAGTCTGACTGGTCAAACACAAGCACGAATAAATCGACTTTCAATTTCATTATCTGGGTGTGTTAGTCTGACTTTAAAACTGCAATATCAGTCAAGCTATCATGTTTACACATGCTTTTAAAGTCCAGTTTCAGTTGGAGTAACGCAGTGCTTCGTTATTTTAAGTGTCATGTAAACCTACTCTCTGTCTTTTTAAATAGAAAAGAGGGACTACTGACCACACCCCTTTTCTATTGGTGCCATTGATACCATGTAGCCATCCTGCTAGTGTCCAGGATGTTCCATATGGTTTGGATGTTCTCGTTGTCCTGGTGTACTGACTGAGGGCAGAGACTTTGTATGGCTTGTTTTCAAGTTAAATGAAAAGCAACTGTGTGTGTTAATAATTAAACAATGTTTTCAGTGTCTCCAGAACTGTTTCATAATTAAAAAGAAATGAGAACCTGATTTTGGCAATATGTCCCCTGTAACGCAGTACTTAATTTCAAAACAGGATATTTTAAAATCTGTCACATTTACCAGATGCTATTCACTATTCTCCATCATTTATCTTAAGATGGCCGTTCAGTTAGTATACAAACAATTTTAAAAAGCACTTTTAACTCATTATTTCTGCAGTAAATGTTCCAGGAGAACCAAGGGCCAGTGTGCTGAGTCTAATACCCTTCCACCTTAAGGCTGAACAATAGAGTTTTATGGCGGGTCATTTGGAGGCTCCGGGGTTTTATTTTCATTAGTGGATGTTGGGGGAACCTTTTTTATTTTACTGTCACTAAACCTGTTGCAGACAAATTGACTCATCCCTAGGGTTAAAGTGCCACAGTTGGATGTATAGTCTCTAAATTGGAAATTACAAGGTTACATTACTACTTGAGTCACAAAAATGCACTGTGTAATAGACATTGATTTTCCAACTAAAGGTGCAATTAATAATGAGGTCTGTGTTTATACTGGAACAAAGTCCACAGTAAAATGGAAAGGCATTGTTTTAATTTAGGCCACATTATTGCAGTGCCATTTTGATAACCGCTTAGTTGCTAACATACTTAACATAATTAGAACAAGAGTGGGAGTAAAGCTACATATATAACTCTGACAGCGCTATTATTCCCTGCCCAGAGAAATTAGTCATTTGCCAAGGGCACTAAGAACCCACATAGGGGGATCATTTTCTTATCTCTTACCTTAGATTGAGAAAAGACAGTAAACATTATGGCCACTTTAATGCGTGATGAACTGGATGAACATCAAAATTACAACAGACCTTTTCCAAAAATGTTCAGCCATTGTTTAAAATAATTACAAACAGATTGTAATGATCCCCAAAATATTAAACCAGATCCTTAACCCTGTCACACATGGGGTCTACTACACTGCCCTTCAAAGTAACAAGGTGACGTTAAATGTATTGCAATTAGAAAATTAAAGTACAAAGCAAAATGCGATAAGTCAGTAAGTATTTTGACTGAATGAACAAAATAATCAGGAAAAAAGAGCAGCATAACAATCAAAAGATACAAAATAGTGAGAAAAATGAATAAAAGTGAACAAAGTCGGAAGAAAAGTGAACAAAATAAGAAGCAAAATGGACAAATCAATCAAGAAAATGAAACCAAATGAGATGCATGAAGAAAAAAATTCAACCGAAGAGCTACTGTAAGAAAAGGCTCTGAAAAAGAACAAAAATGACAAAAAAAACTTTCAAGTAACTTTTCTCATTTCACTGTTTGCTTAGTTATTGCCTTTGGCCTTTGTAGGGCTGTACCGTAATTGAAATAAAAAGTGTAGTGTGATTTGACCTTGTATATACCACTATAATATGAAAAAAAATACTATGCACATTGTGATTGATTCATAATTTTGTTTTTTTACATAATCAAATAGTAACTAAAGTGTATGATTGTATTTAATTAAACTGATATACCCTGGTGTCACAAGTGACATGACAGTGTGACGTACACTAATAAGTGACATTAATTTGAAGATTGTTTTGAAGTACAGTACCACAAGGCTGTACTGAGCCTCTGTACAATAGCCTTTATATCCAGTCATGTGACTAACCTGTTGTCAGTTACTGTGAGGGAGCTGCAGGCAGCCTCTCCCTGAACAGGTGTATGATTCTCAACACACACACACACACAGACAACATGTTTTTATTTATTTGGATTTTTCTAAATCTTATTGTTTATTTTGTATTATGTGTATGGATCCTATTTAGTTGATTGATGCATTAATGTGATTTTGGTTGGATGGTTTGTTTTTGTTCCACTCTAATGCACTCTCTCTCTCTCTAAGGTGATCCGCCCATGATTGTGGTGTGAATAAGGGCCAGGTATGAGCCATCAACCTTGTTTAGGGAAACACCAGTGGACTGAAGAGACAGGGGAATTTGAGGAGACCATGGAATTATGTTTGGTTTGTTGTGGGTTTTTTTGGTGAAGTAGATTATTGCATACATTGTAGTAAAATTAATATAATTTATTTCTGATTCTTTGATAAGGAATAATGTTGTTTGTCTAAAATAATGTATATATGATTTGTAAATACGCCCCTTGGTATATTGGGGAAATGGTTGGAGCCGGTTCCTTTATATGGAGGCTGGTTATTATTGTTGGGGGCCTGTAGTGTGGGGTGGGGGATCCATGGCTGTCCCTGCTTTAAAATTTCTGGACCGGTGTTGGAAAAGCCAGTAAAAAAAGAAATCGCTGAAGTCGCATGCTGCCTTGTGATTGTGAGACGAAGCCTCATGAAGCATTGAAGCTTTTCATCAACTTGGTTCAGTCAAGTACAAAGCTTCATGAGGATTCATTTGCTCTACTACTCCATCTACTGGCAAAATGAATTAAAATCAAGCTATTGCAATTACAGTGGTTTGAGTGTACTTTTGCACTGAATTGAATGAAGTTACTTTCCATGATGTCAATAAACGTATGATGCACTCATGTTCATATAGTGTTTTATGCAGCTGCTGTAAGAGGCAGCTTTTATACTCTTCTATCTCACTCTCTTGCTCTAAACTGTCCAAACTATCTCTAAACTATTTAAACTCTATCTACACTCTGAACTGACTGAAATTCTCTTACAAAAACCCACATATTGAACGGAGACTGACTGGTTTATATCGCTGTCAAACCTCTTGAAAAATCTGAACCGCTTCCTGAAGCAGTCACGTGGTACAGTCGGGCAGTGAGGCTTCGGACATCATCATTTTCGGCTCCCCCCCAAATGAAGCAAGCCTTAAAACGCACTTTGAGGAAATGCCCTCTCCATTACTCGACACACGCTTCGAAGCCTTGATACATCTCATAACATCACTAATGCTGCCTTTGTTTGGTCACACACCTCAGCCATCGCTGCCATCCCCAGCTCAGTAAGGGAGCCGGTTAACGTCTTTAACCCTAATTTAAGTGTGAGATGTTTCATAATGTGTGGTTAAGTACTTTTCCACTCTCTTCTTTCTACTGATGCAACTTGTTTTTAAAACTTTTCCCCGCCAGCTTTTCATAAACAACTAGCCAGCCACAACCAGGGCTTTTGATTATTTTTTTACTCGTTGTCAAGACCCATTGAAAATGTTTGAGGACAGAGACAGTGGATATATCAAAAGAAAGAACAGACCCTCAGCTTTCTGTCACAGAAAACTATTTTATTCTAGCTTCAAGTGTTCTTTTTATATCTACACTTCCTTTTCATGAAAAAACAAAAAAAAAAAACTGGAGGAAAAAAATGCATTTTGTCCATTGCAAACACTTTGCATCCCCTCCTACTTACTTCTGTTCTTCTTACCTGCAAAAGAAGGGCTGGCTGAATATCTCGTCAGTGGCGGGGAATGACTTTAATGTTTGCATCCAATCCAAGATGACCATATAATTTTCAAAAACAATAAATATCTCACTTTCAAAATGTGTCTTTGTGCTATTTCAAATGAAATAGTAATGTGTTCCTTCCATGCTTCGCAGAACAGGCGCACAATGAGGTTTTACTGTTTTTTTTTTTTTTTTGGTTTTTTTTTTTAAAGGTACTTTATAATCCCTTGCAGGAAATTCCACTTGAGCGCCACATTAATGGCTGCCACGGTAACTGGAGCCCCCAACACACACACATGCCCTAGTACATGTTTTTGAAGTGCAGGGGAAACTAGAGTACCTGGAGAAAACCTGTGCAGGCATGGGGAGACCATGTAACCTCCACCCAGAAAGGCTCAACACAGGATTCAAACCCAGAACCTTCTCACTGCGTGCATGCAAACAACTACACTACTGTGCAGCCATTGCATATTTTGTAACTTACATTCCATGTTAAATTACATGTTACACAATGACCCAACTTTTTGGTCACAAGGTTGGAAAATCTAGCTGAAATGTGTTATGGAGACGAATAAGGGCCTTGAGAAAAAGGGCTGACAGGGGTCTGAAGACAAGAGTCACCCTGTTTTTCAAAGTCATTGCAGACAAGGCTAAATATAAATCTGCCCCACTTATTACTGGACGGACCACACATGCAAAGTTAATGTAGACAAATGAGGGGGAGGTGCAGGTCGGATCATTTGGGACACCTCTGGCTAGTTTCTGGGACAGGAGGCACTCAAATGGAAATTCACTTGACTGCAGGAGACCGTTCACATACTCTGGAACAAGTCCAATCTCAACACATATGAACTGGAGCCCTGGGCGCTTCTTTTTTTTATCCACATTCTCCAACTTCATGGTGATATGGAGGTGGGAGATTATTCCCTCAGGACGTGGAGAGGCCTGTGTGCTCATGAGGATTAGCAGAGGGAGAGCGGAGAGCAGCGAATGTGAAAGAGCGCTGAGCCGAGGGACATTAATTGATACCTTCTGGATCAAATTCAACGTTTAGAGCTGCCTTTTCCCCAAACCTACAGTGGGGAGCCAAACTGGGTCATGGAGCCTTTTTTAATAGGTCACTAATTAGATGTTTGCTCAGTTAATTTATTATTTTGTTCATTGTTTAAAATCTTTTGCTTGTTTTCTGTTAAAATATCTACAAAAAGGAACAAAACAAATTCACTGTTCTGTTCACCTTTTCATTTTTTTGAATTTTTTATTGGAATATTTTGGTCAGTTTTTTGCCTATTTTCTTGGTTATTTTGTTATCGATAGTTTGTGCCAATTTCCTTTTTATAATTGTCTTTGTTTCTTTGTCTTCATTATATCCTCCTTTTTGTTTTGTTTATTCTGTGGCTATTTTGTTCAGTTTCTTCAATTTTATTCATGCGCGTTCATTTTTGTGTATATTTTGGTGACTTCTTTGGTTATTTTGCTCATTGTTAACTCCTGCCAATTTTTAGAATTGTGTTCATGTTTGTTTATTGTCTTGATTAACTTGTCCATTTTTTGATAAGTTTTGTTCATTTTGTAAATATTCATTTTCTTGACTATGTTGTTCACAACGTTTATCATCTGGTTGATATTTTTGTTTCTTTTTGTTTATTGTGTTCATTTAAAAGTTTTTTGATTTTGTAATCTGTCTTCACTCCTGTTTAGGTTATGCACATTTGTTAATTGTTTAGTTTTTAATTGTTTTTATTACTGCATATTTCCTTCATGTCAGTTTAATTTCACCTTAAACTGGAATGAAATTAAGATGTTTAATATTCAGTCAAATAAATTTCATTTGCTTTATTCTTTAAAATAATTTTAAGTACCTAGAGATAACTTGGATTATGATTGGCGCTATAGAAATACAGCTGAATCAAATTGTTTTTTATCTTACAAATTTTGAATTTGGGTCTTATATTAACACCAAATTCCTTTGTGTTTTTTTTTTCCAAGCTGATTTGGATTTTTTTGTTTTTTGTTTTTTTCCAAGCTGATTTGGATTTTATTCATTTATTTTTTTTTAACACAAACCTCGGTTATCATTTTCAAAAATTACAGCTACCACTGTTGCAAAATAACCCAAATTACTCGTCATCTTCTCTTATGAGTGTATCAACGTGTGTCTGCACTGATGTGATTGACAGCCAACATGAACCCTCTGTTGTAAACACCTCAGTGCATCATGTAATGAGACAAAAAAGACCAAACACTTGTGCGGATTTAAAGGTGGATCTACATTTGAATCACAAAGACTTTTATTCTTTTTTGTATGCTCTGTGTTTGAAAGCCGGAACCTTAAATCAACATTTCAATCCACGTCTTCAAACATCAGTCTTGAGGAGGATAGGACCGAACGTAACGATAAGATAACACACATTGTCTTGGAAACTGTTTACTGTCATATTGTGAGTGAGGGACGTTTATTTTCTGAACAATATGTGCACAGCTTATATTTAAAGGTCTTTTTCAAACATGGCTCCACTATTGTATATTTATAATAAAAGCTGCCTGTTTTATCACAGAGCACAAGCATTATTCCGAAGCACTTTGCACCGTCTTTTCAAAGCCGATTAGAGCACGAAGAAGGAGGCCAGCTCATCCTTGCAAAGGGAGGATATTTACATTGCAGTGCCATGTGCGGGGAATTTTAATTTGGCTGCTACGATTGAACACACCGGCTTCCTTGCAGTTTCACACATGAGTGCTTAATGGCTTCGTTAACATCCTGAGGGACTTTCCTCATTACCTGATCTGGTCAACTCTGACAGGTGCAACGAGTCTCATCACTGATCTTTGTTCGGAAAGCCAAAGCTCCCTCGCAACACCAATCTCAGAGAAATCAAAGAAACATGTGGGGCAAAAGTCAGAACACAAAAGAAACCTCAGTGGCATAAAAGGGATCTTACTGAAGAATATTTCTAATCTTATGTCATTAACTCAAGCAGTTGTAATCTGGCAGTTATTCTGCGAGATAAATGAAGTTCACAAAAACAACAATTTTTACTGAGGCCTGAATATTGTCTCTCACTGCAATATTTCACTGTTTTATCTGAAATACAAAATTCTCATTGGATTCAAATGTTAAAATTACAAGCATTGTATTTCCCACCAAACACCACCAATCAAATTTAGATGCATCTTCTGCTTCGGCGTTTATTCATTTTTATTATTTCATCATTATATAGACTCAATTTTTCTGTTACTGCTACTATAACTACAGTGAGAATCCATTTTATGGCAAGATGGGTACGTGATGAGAGAATGCCATGAATGTGCAAAGCTACATGTGGCTACTATGGACAATACAAAATATAAAATATTCTGGGTTGCTTAGCACTTTTGTTCACTACATAATTCCATAACTGTATTTTACTGTTTGGATGTCCTCAGTATTAATGTACAGGAGGGGTGTCCAACCATTGCCACAAAGGGCCGAGACAGTGCACTTTTTCTTTCCAACCTCTTCAGCAGGTAATTTCACTGAATTCCTTCCC
>JAQQAE010014210.1:0-12474 GCA_029823295.1 Pseudamia nigra | reverse complement strand
TTATAAGGCGCAGTGTCATATTTGGACAAAATAGACGGCGTTTAGGTGCGCCTTATAGTGCGGAAAATACGGTACTGGACAGAGTGACCGTAACGTCACCCATTAGTTTCTGAAGGGCCGTTTTGAGGCCAATCGAGTTGTCACTTCCTGGATGACATCTTGGAGTAAAAAACAGGATGTAACCATATTTGGATGAACAGCAGCGGGGCTTGCGAAGCACTCATGCCAGGCGACTCATGAAAGAGCTAACATTAGCCTCTATCTTGCGGCAAAACTTCACGCAGTGTCAAACAAAGTTATATCACAGTGTTGTTAGTGTAAACACTTACACTCGACTGCAGCTGTGGGTATCTCATGTTATAACTATGAACATCCATCCATCCATTTTCTACCCCTTAATCCTCGTGAGGGTTGGGGGGGGGGGATGCTGGAGCCTATCCCAGCTGACTTGAGTGAAGGCAGGGTACACCCTGGATGAGTCACCAATTCATCGCAGGGCTGACACATAGACAGACAACCATTCACACTCACATTCATGCCTATGGACATATTGAATAAATAGAAGATATGAAGCTCTGAATTGGTTCGACTTCACTATAGCGAGCTGCTGCTATGACATGTCAGTCAAACCCTAGCACGGCAGTCATTTGTCATATTATTGTCCATAATATTTTAATAACGCAGCAAAAAGTTAAAGATGGACCTTCACATTACTTATTAGAGGGTCCAAATAAACTGTTTGAGACCATGATGACCCATGAAAAAAAATGTATTCGCTTAGTATTTTCAGATAGAAGTCCAATGTATCTCTATGGGGGGAAAAAAAAGCTTCTTGGAGCCAGACGATCGGTTCCCCAGTGGCCAAGCAGTGGTACAGCCCCGGTCATTGCCCCCTGGTTATTCTGCAGTTTGCTCATGTGGTGTTCTTGAGGCAGATTAAAACTATTGGCCCGTGTCTCCCCTTGCAGGTGACAGCTTGGTAGTGCCTGTGAAACTGCACAAGTGCCCATTCTGCCCTTACACCGCCAAGCAGAAAGGAATCATGAAAAGACACATCCGCTGCCACACAGGAGAGCGTCCATTTCCCTGCCCGATGTGCGGCAAGAGGTTCACGAGACAGGAGCACCTTCGTAGCCATGCCCTCAGTGTAAGAACATAATGTGAATGGAAATGCAACATTAGTGATCTAGTGTTTTAAAATACTGAATTTAAAGGTTTAAAGATGAATTCATGCTCAGTCTCTTATTTTGACAAGCTGGCAGTTTGCTGAACTTTGGTATCTAGTGTATTTGAAGAAACACTGAAAATTTTAAACAATTAAGCAATTTTAAAGTTGCTCCATTATGTTAGTCGCACGAGCCAAAAAATGCATTATGAAGAAAAAAACGTGTATTAGACGCTCTGCAGAACACGTTGCATCTGTCCGCGCTGCCGCAGGTGCGCGCCTGAGCTGCGCTGCGGCTCATCTCCTCTAGTGGCTGTCAGTGTGACAAGCACCCTAGCACGACTTTTAATCAGGAAAATACTGTAACTTTTTTAATTTTTCCCCTTTTTAAAGGTTTCTGTTTTTTTCAAATACGTTGTATAGGTTATAAGTCACATTAAAGATGGAAAAAGTTGTGAAATTATTTATCTTGGTGTCAATTTTTTACATCACAAAAACCTGGTATTTGAACAGGGGTGTGTAGACTTTTTTTATATCCACTGTATAATTAAGTTTGTCTACTCTTTGTCTGTTGACAGGTTCACAGACACTTCTGGCCAGTGTCCTGCAAGAGCTGTAGACGGACCTTCACTGGCTCAGATGTTTCCCCGGGCCTCAGACGCTTTGGTATCTGCGATAGCTGTAACTGTGTGACCACCACTCATGACGATTCCAACCCTGTTCACCCATCCAGCCAACCAGAGTCTATAGAGCGGACAGACGGAAGCACAGACTGGTCCACTTTTATGGACGATGTGGATGAGGTTGAGGTTGGCCGTGTGGAGGACTTGGTGGAGAAACAGATGCTGGACAGGCAGCTGGCTGTCTGCTCTGATGTAACACATACACTGTGAATATGTAGCCCATTCCTTAGACTGTTTCTGTGACCATTTCATGTTTAATTATAACTACACCTAATCTTACCTCAGTTGTGATCTTTAAAAAAATATGATTGTTTTTTTCTGTGAAGGACACTGAGTAGCAACCTAATCGATCATTTTCAATCCTAAATGTGTTCTTTAGTATCCTGTTTGTCAGTACTGTACATGATTATTATTATTATTCTGCTGTACATTCCTTTGAATGTGCTGTATATATAAGTGCCAAACTGGTCCAGTTTTTCTTTTTTTAATAAGACACATTTTGTAGGATTTTTGTATAATTTCCCTCAAAAGACTGCATTTCAGATAAAATAAATTATTAAATTTGTGGTAAGAATGAGGCCATGATGGATACTGAATAAATGTTGCTGTTAATTTAATCACTTGATTTTAGTTTGTGTGTGCAGAGGATGCCTGTTTATCTCATGACTGGTATTTTAATCAGTTACTTCATCACATACCCTTTTCCTCTCTAGTAGTCTACTCATTTGATTTAATAGTAATAATAATATATCAACCTTGGTATTATGAGAGTATCTGTGGATGTTGTAAACAAGGGGGTAATTAGCTTATGGGTTTAAAATTGGTCAATTTTTTTTAAAGCTTAGTGCTTATTACATTAGATTTACCTACAAAATCTGTAAAATATCATAGGATGTATGGAGATGCAATAGAGTTCCAGAAAATTTGGAGCTGGTTTTCCTACACTGTCCTCATGTGCCAGCTTTTACTACATTAAATCTTCAGCCTTATCTATGTTATTACGTTTCACATTTAAAGAATAAAATGCAGAGGAAGTGTTATAATTTGTGGAGTCATTTTTAGTAAAAAGAAATTTTTATTTTTAGCTTATAAGAAAAAATTGTGGAGTTTTTTGTTGCCTCAGTAAAACGAAACAAAACAATAGCGAAACAATATTCAGTCCATTGCATCCCACAAAACAAATTTAAAACTTATGTGTAGATAATAATGAATGCATGGATGAAACCTGAGTTGGAAAAAACACATTTAACTCATTTAAGCAGCAAAACGTGCTCGCTTGGTCTCTTTCCACTGTCCGTGATTTTTTTTTCAGGCGGAACAAAAGATATTTTTAAGTAAAAGGTACAAAAGAGTCGCTGCTTTGTTTCGAGTTAAAACGTGAGGATGTGGTTGTAAATATGTTGAATAAAGTTGCATTAAAAATGTACAAACATGTGACTTACCGCGTGATTCAGTCATATGACTAGTCGAACTCTTCCTGAATGAGGAAAAATAAAAAAACAAAGCACATGACACATCACGTCGCCTGCGGTGCAAATTAACCGTATCATTTTGTTTTGTTCATTTCTTTGGACAGGTCATCGTTAAACTGTCTGACTGTGTCCAGAGAGTTCAACATGATGCCGCTTTTGTTGTTTTTCCTCGTCGTCGGGGTGTTTGTGCCGGAGTCCGGGGCTCGGTACACCGCCAACTGGACCAGCCTGGACTCCAGACCGCTGCCTGCGTGGTACGACGAAGCCAAGCTGGGCATTTTTATCCACTGGGGCGTGTTTTCTGTCCCCGGCTTTGACAGTGAGTGGTTCTGGTGGCACTGGCAAGGACAGCAGCCCCCAGACCCTAAATGTGTGAGCTACATGGCCAAGAACTACAAGCCGGGGTTCAGTTACCCGGAATTTGCGCCTCAGTTCCATGCGCAGTTTTTCGACCCCGAGCAGTGGGCTGACATCTTCCAAGCTTCTGGTGCAAAGTGCGTATGTATTTCTGCTGCTAATAAACACTGTGTCAATGATGGCACTTTTCACTTCCGGTATTCTTTGTGTCACCTGTTAAAACAGGTATGTGGTCCTGACAGCCAAACACCATGAGGGCTTCACGAACTGGGGGTCTGTCCATTCGTGGAACTGGAACTCCGTTAGTACCGGTCCTCACAAGGACCTGGTGGGAGATCTGGCTCAAGCTGTGCGCAACAGGTTAGACCCGGACCCTCAGGTCTTCACTAACTACAATATGGCACTTTAAAACTGATGTTTAAGTAGATATTTAAAGAAACTGTCAACATAAAAATACAGACTATTAGCATATGAGGTGAATACTTTGATGTTTGCTCATTAAGGTCCCTGCACTATGGACTCTATAACTCCCTGTATGAGTGGTTCCACCCTCTGTACCTGATTGATAAGAAGAGTGGGTTCAAAACACAGGAATTCGTGAAAGAGAAACTTCTACCAGAACTATACAACATGGTTGTCAGGTATGTTTAGAATGGAAGCCTGTTGATTCATTTCCTCTGGAGGGTCTGCCTTCTGCAGCTAACGTCACACTAATACAGTACATATTCACAATGGATAGGTGGACAGTTCATCATAGGGCTGATATAAAGAGCTGAATAGCCTTTTATACCTATGGGCAACTTAAACTGACAAATTAACCTAGGTGCATGTCCTTGGACTGTGCTAATAAGCCAGAGCACCCAGAGAAAACCCACACGAACACACGGGGAACATGCAAACACTACACAGAAAGGTCCTGCTGGCCGGTGTTGACTTCAAACCAAGGGGCAATGAAAGGGGCTGTTCAGTGAGGCCAATGTGTAAGTAACTTTATGTTGTAATCCCACCGTTTGGCTGCTGGGGAATCGATCGTCCAGCGCCAAGATGCTTTTTGCCCATAAAGATGCATTGGACTTATATCGAATACATTTTTTTTCATGGGTCATTATGGTCTCAAACGTTTTATTTGGACCCTCAAATAAGTAATGCGATGGTCCATCTTTAACTTTTTGCTTCGTTATTAAGATATTACGGCAAATAATCCAACAAATGACTGCGTGCGCCCCTCACCAGTCGACATTTCCACTAGGTAGATCATTTTGACTTGGTCATTTTATAAGTAGCTCACATGAAGAAAAAGTGTGAGTACCCTTGGTTTACACTAACAGCACTGTGATGTGACTTTGACACTGCACGGTGAAGTTTTTCTGCATCAGTAAGATAGCGGCTAATGTTAGCTCTCCCATGAGTCCCCTGGCATGAACGCTTTGTAAGCCCCACTGCCATTCATCCAAATATGGTTACATCCTGTTTTTGGCTCCAAGATGCCGTCCAGGACGTGATAAGTCGATTGGCCTCAAAATGGCCCTTCAGAAACCAATGGTTGACGTCACGGTCACTTTGTCCATAATATATACAGTCTATGCTTCAAACCCAGGACCCTCTTTTTTCAGGCTATTTTGCAAACCACTGCATCACCGTATCACCAATAAAAATTAATAACTGAGAAGGCCAATTGCATCAATAAAATGAATTGTATAACATTTTACTGATTAGATTTTATTGTTTAAATTAAATGTGTGGTTTTCCTTGAACCAAAAGTAGGAAAAACAACAATCTGATTGTCCTGTAAACAAATCCACATTTATGACGTACTGGAAACTTTAATGTAAAAATAAAGGTGAATGAACGTTGTATTCATTCACCTTTTGTTGTATACACAGTTCATGTTGTATTTGGTGGCTTTTACATCATTAAATTAAAATGAGAAAAACAAGAGGTAATCGAAGAAATGAGATAAAGAAGAAATGTAACAAATATAAACAAAGTAATTATTTCTGTTACTGTACATTTGCGTCCAATTCTGCACCATTCTAAATTTACACTTTATTTTGCCTTTTGCACATCAGAATGGTTCAGGCTGTTTAACTGTTGCTGGCATGTTACAAGTACAGTATTGTATCAATGGTTATGTTTGTTTTCAAATGTAAATGGACTGGGTGTCTGCAAACAATTTGCCCTTTAAGGCGTTAGTAAAGTTCTTCTGAATCTGACTCTGGGTTTAAGCTTTAAAATAAAAAAAAAATCAGAATAAACAAAATGTTGGCGAATAAATCAGTAAAAGGAACCATATTATCAACAAAATAAACAATTAACGCAACATGCCTTATCTTACTTTTTTTTTTTTTTTTTTACAAAGATTTTATTCATATATTAAATTAGATTTATTTGGTACACTGTTCTCCACAATACAAAAAAATTGAGCACATTTGCATTACCAATCTCGAGATTATGTTATTGTGGGGAGAAAATATACCTTTTCCCATTAGCTTCCTTGTTATTCTATCATTCCTAGTAAACAGAACCTGATAAACTCATAGTTACAAGATAATGTGTTTATGTTTTCCTGCATGCAACATACCCCGCTAGTTTTGTTTACAATAATCAGGGTAGATGTGCGAGATGTTTAATCCTTTTATTGCTTTCTTTGAAGGTACAAACCGGAAGTGATCTGGTCTGATGGAGACTGGGAAGCACCTGACACGTACTGGAATTCCACACAGTTCTTGGCTTGGCTCTACAATGACAGCCCTGTTAAAGTATGACAAGGATTTAAAACTGCTGGGGTTGCCACATTTAATGTCTCCGTAGTAACACATACTTAGCATATCTTTTTGTTTTAGGATACGGTTGTGACCAATGACAGATGGGGAGCCGGCTGTGGCTGTAAACATGGTGGCTACTACAACTGTGAAGACAAATATACTCCAGGTCAGCTGCCCAAGCACAAATGGGAGAAGTGCACATCTGTGGACACTTTATCTTGGGGCTATCGTCGAAACATGAAAATGGCTGAATTGATGGACTTGCCCACTATCATAGCGGTGAGGATGAATTTTACATTTACTAAGTCTATAGAGTTATGCTGCATTTATCCAATTTTACTTTAAAGTAATGGTTTCAACAGGTCTGATTACTCAAAAAGTTATGAACTGATTTTGATGAGATTTTCCGGAACGGTGTGAAATGGGACAAGGAATATATGATAAAATTTTGGTGGTGATCTGTCTCAACATCTCAGCGCACATAGTTTTTTTTTGTGCTGGGCTGAAGGCATTTCAACGCTCAGTCTTGAGAACAGAGCTGTGATAGTCACCGCTCATTTACCAACCAATTAAAATCTAGAAGGGGCGGGCCATAGGAAGAACAGTATAAACTTCTCTGCACCATGATGACGGGGAAACTGACTGGTATCTTGGTTTATGATCTAACACTGAAGGATTTCTGTGATTTTTATGAAGGAAGTGTTTACATGTCGCTGTGATGCAGCCACAGTCGCAGGTCTGAATTATTCATGTGATTACTCTGTGAAGTGCATTGTGTGTTGGGATGTCACTGAATTCAACACTCTCTATACTGCACTGCATACAAATCTGAATAATCCTTTTGGCTATGTTGATAATTGCAGGCATTTCCGTCATGTACTTCCTATTTTCTTGTTACTATGGATGTGAAATTGGTCTTAACTTTCTTTCATAATGTCTTAAGCCGGCCGCACACAGACAAACGCGACTCAACTCAATTCTGAGTTGAGTTGGGATGTGTCATGATTGAAGGAACCTCGCACACTGCTGCAGATTGACAGCACGACGCACGCCTGGGAACTGGCGCCATCTGTTGACATTAAACAGTGATTGCGTTGTGACTGGTTGTGACACACATGTCCAGCAATGATAAAGTCGCCTAGTCGAGTCGTGACCACCGCACATTGCTGAGACCTGAGTCCTGACGATTCAACATGTTGAATCGGCACGATTTCTGTTGGGACGTCGTCAAGACTGACAAATCTGGGTTGGGGACCGTCGCACATCAAGCCAATTTCCAGTTGAGTTGAGTTGAGTCGTGTTTCTCTGTGTGCGGCCAGCTTTAAATGTAAACCCTCCTTCCTGATCTAGAAAAGTTCAAATAATTTGCTGATGTTTTTCTCATATAAATTCTTGAGAGACTGGTGACTACATCAGTGGTTTTTTTTTTTTTTTTGTAATTTGTCCTCCTTTTTGTTCTAGGACCTGGTTCGCACTGTGGCCATGGGAGGTAACTACCTTCTCAATGTGGGCCCCACTGCAGATGGGATGATCCCCGCTGTGTTCGAGGAGAGACTGAGGGGTGTTGGTGCATGGCTGCAGGTCAATGGGGAGGCCATTTATGCTTCCAAACCATGGAGGGTCCAGTATGAGAACACTACCCTGCCCATCTGGTAAGCTGGAGGAGACTCGTCAGGGATCCTTTAGATTGTCCAGAAATCCTTGAAGAACTTTTATTTTAAAATAACAAACTTTAAATGTTTTCTAGAGTAGAAGTTTTTTAGCATTTTACAAATGAGCTACTAGACTGGCCACCCACTGCCGCTCCAGAGACCACATCATACCCATCCTTAGGCTTTTACGCTGGCTGCTAATATAGTACTGCATTCATTTCAAGATTTTTCTTATAACTGGAAAAGTCCTATATATTTGCTCCTCCATATCTCACTGACCTCCTGAAATGCCCATTCCCAGTCTCCTAAACTGCACAAAAGGATCATGGGAAATATGCAAGCTTGACACCCTGTTTCTAAAGGATGGAAACCGTTTAGTAGTGTATGCCAAGCTGAAAGGAATGGTTTCAAATGTGCAACACTACTAGGGAGGGATATGGTGTGAATTAATCCCATCATTCTCCTGTCCTGGAGATCCATCCCTGTTAACTTGGGTCAAATGCATCCCATGTCTCATGCTTTCAAAAGGTTGGGAGTGCTTTCTTGTCTGAACAAAACAAAAGAAATACAACTGCCCAAGATCTGAGTTGTAGGTGGGATGCATGAGGGAATAAGAAAGGAAAAAGTTGGAAGTCGGTTTTGGGATCCCGGGTTAGGATAGGATAGATTTTCCTTCTTCCAGTGCCACTCCCCAGTTCGCCTTCTCAGATTATCAGAAGCCAATGTTGTGACCCCTATCACCAAAACCAAATGCTGCTCTATGGGAAACAGAGCCTTTGCCACTGCTGCCCCGACCCTCTGGAATTCCTTCTTTACAGATTATTTTTATGAATTGTGTCAGTGCTTTTCAAATAGAACTGAGCTTGTCCTGGCCCCTGATACTGTAATGGAAGATGTTTTTAAGGGAAAGTATGGTATAAACTTACTGTTTTTTTCCAGGTATACATCTAAAGGTAGCAGTGTCTATGCTATGGTGACGTCCAAACCCCCCAAGCCTACACTGCAGCTGCTGGAACCTAAGCCATCAGTTATCACCAAGGTATTAAATTTGCTTTTCCATAAACATATTTCTTCTTCTTCTCCTTTCAGCTGTTCCCCTCAGGTGTCGCCATAATTCATCCATAAACATATTTAATGCGCATATAATGTTTTGCATTAGAAAATGTGCATAGGGACAGCAAAATTTACATCAACTTCCCAAAATGCACCTTCTGTTGCTCACTGTAAGTAGTTTTTGACTTTCACAACAGAGCGAGGGAAAGGAAAATCATCTTTTTTAAATCAAGTTTGATACAACAAATGTCTAACTCGCTGTTTGTAGCGTCTTCTCAGATATTCTGATAAAATATAAAATAATGTGAAAGATTATCACCTGTCTCATCGGTAAAAAAGAAAAAACAATTATGGACACACACCTCGGGTCATATTTTGGAAATCTGAAGTGCACACTAGTAGTTCAAAGTCTGTCTTCACTGGGGGCGTGGCTGGGTCAGGGTTACATTTGGTCAGGGTGACTACACACCATCCACCTGGTGCATCATCCAAACAGGAGTTTATCTACTTAATTACCAGTGGGAGTGTTTTTTGCATAATACACAATAAGCCAATCAGAGTTGTGTGTCATTCCCTTTAATACTTGTCAGTGTGATGGTATTCTGTCTCCATCATTTTTAAATAAAACTCATCATCATTAAATAAGGATATATCCTCATTCTTACATGCAAATGTGTGCCGTAGTCAAAGCTGAAGGCGGTCCGATTTAAATATTTGTGTGTGTGACTTTTTTTGGCCAGGAAGTGTATAAGAGCCAATAAGATGTATAAGAATGAAGATCAATGCACATTGTTCAGAACAGTAAATTAAAATGAACAATACAAGCCAAAAAAATTAACAAAAATAAGCAAATGACAAAATGATCTAAAAATGAACAAAACAATCAAGCAAATGTAATGATGAATAAATTGTACACCTATGTAGTGTATATACCCGGTACTGTATGTATTATGTTACTGAATGTTGCTGCAGTTAAATGTGTTTTCATGTAAATGTCAAAAGTATTGGGGCACCACAGGAATTCAGACTGTCCCAGTAAAACCAGGAGAACCAGTACAAGTGCCTTTTGCTTTTTGACACAACACTGAGCCCATCTATATGACCACGGACATTGGCAAATCTTCCCACTGACAAAGAATGGAGAGGTCTGTAATTTTCATTATGAGTACACTTCAAATGTGAGAGACAGATTCTTAAAAAAATCCAGAAAATCTAATTGTATTATTTTAAAATAATTTGCATTCTATTGCATAAAATAAGTATTTGATACAATACAAAAATAGAACTTAATATTTGGCACAGAAACATTTGTTTACAATTACAGATGTCAAATCTTTCCTGTAGTTCTTGCCCAGGTTTGCACACACTGCAGCAGGGATTTTGGCCCTCTCCTCCATATAGATCTTTAGATCTTTAGGGTTTCGGGGCTGTTGCTGGGCAACATGGAGTTTCAACTCCCTCCAAAGATGGGTTCAGGTCTTGAGACTGGCTAGGCCACTCCAGGACGTTGAAGTGCTCCTTACGGAGCCACTCCTTAGTTGCCCTGGCTGTGTGTTTCAGGTCTCTGTCATGCTGGAAAACCTAGTCTTGACACATCTTTAATGCTCCTACTCAGGGAAGGAGGTTGTTGCCCGAAATCTCGCGATACATGGCCCCATCCATCCTCTCCTCAGTACGGTGCAGTTGTCCTGTCCCCTTTGCAGAAAAGCACCCCTAAAGCATGATGTCTCCATTCTCATGCTTCATAGTTGGGATGGTGTTCTTGGGATCCTTCTTCTTCCCCAAAACACAGCAAGTGGAGTTTATACCAAAAAATTCTATTTTGGTCTCATCTGACCACAGTACCTTCTCCCATGCCTCCTCAGGATCAATCAGATGGTCATTGGCAAAGATCAGACAGTCCTGGACATGTGCTGGCTTGACTGGGGGACCTTGCACACACTGCAGGATTTTAATCCATGACGGCGTAGTGTGTTACTAATGGAAACCTTTGAGACTGTGGTTACAGCTCTCTTCAGGTCATTGACCAGGTTGGGCTGATCCCTCGCCTGTCTTATGATGATTGATACTCCACGAGGGGAGATTTTGCATGGAGCCCCAGTCTGAGGGAGATTGACAGTCATCTTGAGTTTCTTCCATTTTCTAATAATTGCACCAAGTTGTTGCCTTCTCACTGAGCTGCTTGCCTATTGTCCTGTAGCCCATCCCATTCTTGTACAGGATTACAATTTTGGTCCTGGTGTTCTCAGACAGCTCTTTGGTGTTGCTCATGGTGGAGACGTTAGAGTCTAATTGATTGTGTGGACAGATATCTTTTATACGGGTAACAAGTTCAAACAGGTGCCGTTAATACAGGTAACAAGTGGAGGATAAGAGGGTTATTATTATTCAAAAAATCATACAATGTGATTTTCTGGATTTTGTTTTTTTTTTTTTTTTTTTTTAAGATTCTTTCGCTAACAGTTGAAGTCTACCTGCAATGAAAATTACAGACCTCTCCATTCTTTGTAAGCGGAGAAACTTGCAAAATGGGCGGTGCATCAAATACTTATTTTCCTACTGTAAATCAAAACCCTGGTTTACATGTTTTAGTCCATTATCAGATTTCTCTTGGAGTACGTACATACGTGGTGAAGTTTAGACCCGAGCGTTGTGTTATTTTTGAAACATTCTGTTTTTCTTCCTGTTGAGGAGATGGAGAATGTTGAGGGTTTTCATTTCATTTTACATGAAATTTGTCTCTTCTTCACTCCCGAAGTGGCTCTTGCTTCACGCTTTGTTTGCTATCTTTTTCTTCCACTCAAAATAGAGGTGACTATGACTATGTCACCTCTATTTTGTATGATTTTTTATTATTATTTTTTAATCTACGCAAGCGCAGATGTAAAGGAACAAAATAAATCAAATTACTGGGTATACATGCACGAAGAAATTGGAATATTGGGGAGAAATCAGGTGTGTTAATTGAATTTCTCATCATCAGATAACTGCAGTTACTGGCTATTTACAGTACATGAACACTTCATAATCTGATAACTCCAGAAATCTGATAATGATTGGTTTTTGTGTGCATGTAAATGGGCTCACTGATAGGTAAAGCAAAACCTGCTGTAAAACATCAGTGTGCTGTTGTAATGCAGGAAATGAAACCATCTTATTTTAGTTTAATTCATTTGAGTTTTAAATAATAAAATTGATAAATTTAGAAAAAAATTATAATGATGAACAATCATCACAATCATTGTGTATCTACAGTGGATATAAAAAGTCTACACACCCCTGTTCAAATGCCAGGTTTTTGTGATATAAAAAATTGACACCAAGATA
>JAQQAE010014209.1:0-12474 GCA_029823295.1 Pseudamia nigra | reverse complement strand
AAACCTCTCTTATCTTTTTAAATGGGTGAACTTGCACATTTTTACATTTCCCAATAATTATTGTCCCCACTGTAGATATTGGGAAGCATTTTGGTTTTTCAAGGTGCTGCATGGAAATGATCACAATTATGTGTAAAATTTTATTAGAACTACATAAAAGCAGCAGCATAACAAACTGGAACAAACACCTTAATGCCCCTGTTAATCAACAGTAATGCATTTTTGTCAGTGACATTGTTCACACTTCACGTATACAGTGTATATTTTACTGAAAACATCTTTTGCCTTCAGTTTACATAGACAAAAACAATGGATAACGCTGATATCCTCCAGCCCTATTGCAACATATTTATAAGATATTAAAGAAAAAATGACATATTGCTAAATAGTCCTGAGCAGAGGCTGATAAATTATCATCAGTTGTGATCAAATGCTGGTTTTGTTTGTGTTGAAAGTCTCATTAAGCCCATCTGTTCCCCATATCAGGAGGAGCGAACGCTCTTCCAGTTGGATGAGGCGATTGAGGCTCTGGATGCTGCTATTGAGTACAAGAACGAGGCCATCACTCAAAGACAGAGACAGCTGAGAGCTTCTGCCAGCATGCTCTCCCAGTGGGAGATGAACCTCATGGCTAAGCTCAGTTACCTATCTGCCTCTGAGACCAGAGCTCTGCTCTGCAAATACTTTGACAAGGTTTGTGCACAAGTTTGTCATTTGGTTACGTAGATGTGATTTATCTGCACCATTGAACAGAATTTACATTAGTTTATGTTGTACACTGGACAAAGAAACAGTGTTTGAGTCTGAAAACGTTGAAGTTCATGTGGATGTTTTCTGCAGGTGGTGTCTCTGCGTGAAGAGGAGCGTCGACTACAACTTGCTTTTGCAGAACTTGAAATGCAGCTGGATGAGCAGCAGAGGCTGGTGCAGTGGTTGGAGAACGCACTTGACCGCACACAATTAGACACAGACCGCCGCCTCACACAGCAGCAGAAGGAACATGAACGGAGCATACAACTCCTTCTGCAGCAGTGTCGAGGTATGGGTCACATGTGAAAAAACAAATATTCAGGATCTCCAGAAAAAATGTGTCCTGTGTTTTTGCTTCTAACAGAGTTGATCATCCTCATCAGTATTAAATGGTTATGCAGCAGTTTTTGAAGTTGTATCCACTTAAGATTGAATATTCTCTATTTTCACTTTGTATGAGTGCATAATAAACTTTAAATAATCATTTCTTATAATAACAGCTCTGCCCCTGCTGCATCTTATAAATTACTAATATAATAGTGTTTGTACTTAAGTTCCTATTATAAAGCAATTTCTCAGTATTCGGATTAATAAAGTACATGTGAATCTGAAGTACATCTGCATATTTACATGTTTGCTTGTTCTTTCTTCCTCACAGAACAAATGGATGAAGGTCTGGCAGGTCGGCAGCGGCAGTATGAGGGATGGATCCATAACCTCAGCAAGGAGCTTAACCACTACAAGGCAGCAAACCTGGAACTAAGCAACAAACTCAGAGAGCTCAGTAGTTCAACCAGCCAGTCAAAGGAGAATACCAAAGGTAAATGAAGAATATTCTGTTCAGTTATATCAATTTTGAAACCCAATTATTTCAAGGAACTTCATAAATAACAGTAATTCTGTCAAATAGTATACAGAGAAGAGAACTATCACAACCTCAGAGAGCAGACATGGTGAAAAATAAAATATTTACCAAAACAAAAAAAAACCTTAAGACTGAACAGGTTTTTGGGAAAACAAAAAGAACAGCCTAGAGGAAGATTAACAAACAATGCAGATTCTGGACAGCACCATTGAAACTGTTGAACAGAGTAAAAACTGGAAGAACAAAGGCAGAACCAAAAATATCACTGTAGTATCATACAGCAATTTATTAATATAAATAGTATTTTTACAGTTGCAGTGGACTATATGTAGCTGGTTGGTTACTAACCAACCAGAACCAAGAATTCAAGTTTGAAGAACACTTTGTGTAGTCTTGAAGTTTTGGCCTTGAATTATGAAGAGCCTAGAGATAATTTTGGATTATGATTGGCACTATCCAAATGTAATTGAATTTAATTGAAAACGGATTATTTGATGAATCATGAGTTAATCCACAGGAGCGTGAAGTACATCCATTGTGTATCATGTTTTTTCTTTCAGTCATGGTGTCTGAGTGCAAACCAGCAGCTGTCGGCAGCATGGAGAAGCTGACTCGCTGTACTGAGGAAAGCCAGGTAAGCAGAGGGACAGGACAGGTGGACAAACCTCCTAAATCCAGGGACGAAATGCGTGAGCTGGTAAACGCCCCTCTACCTTCGACATGGAGACGCTCATCTTTGCCCACAGATGAACCTACTGCCATGGAGGAGGAGTGGCTCCGAGCAGGCGGGGATGCTCCTGTGATCCGCGTAGTTCAACCTGGCACGGGCAGCTGGGGTGGCTCGACATCCTTACCTGTGGTTAAATCTCGCAGAGAGTCACGGCGCTCCAGCCTCAATGTTGGACCACTGATCTCAAACAACACACTCATTGACGTGCGGAGGAATCCAGTCTGAAAATAAACATACTGTTACCTTTCATGTACATTTTATTATGTTTTCACTTTCTCCGTTGTGTATTGTTATGTTGTGTTTTGACTTGTGTTTTTATACATATATATATATTTGTAAGTTTTTTTTTTATTAAAAAGGACAACCATGGATTTAAATACAAAGCACTTTCACCATGTTAAGGATTATGTTTCTGTTATTATCTGGTACCAGCTGTCTTAATCATTACATTCAGCAGGCTTCATGTTTTTCATCATCACATATAATAATATGGGTTTCCCTTGATTTTACTTTTTTTTTTAACCACATTTTACACAAATGATGATGAGGCTGCACTTTTAAAGATGTGTTTATATAAAACAAATATGTCTTAATTTCCTGGCATCCCACATTAGTAAAAACATTTGACTGCTGAGTAAAAATGTAAATTGTTGATTGTTTTCATACACTTTTTGGCATCAGGATCTGTATCTACATGAAACCTTATTTTGTCACATTAGGTACATGACATTAAAACGGTATAAGTAATTACTTATGCTACATAATTGCATCACTTGTCAGTGCCCCACTGTTACAGCAGAAGATCAATAAGATACAATGGAAAGTGATATTTCAGAATGCACCATGCTACTGTGGAGTTTACACGTGTACTGAATCAGGACACTATCTGAGCACTGCCACTAGAGGGCATCATTTCTTTTTTTTAAAGGCCAAGGCAGTATTTTATTTTGTGAATTGAAACTTGGAGTGAACTCTGCCTTATTTAATAACGAATTAAAAACGTGATGACAAATTAAACTGTGCATTTATTTATGGCTGGTGAAAAAACTATGAAAACAGGTTTGGTGGCTAGAAGTTGTTACTGGTCATGGGTTATTCACTCATTTATCTACAGGATGCTGCTGCTTCATGCTCATCTGCAGAAAAACGTGTACTTACAGTGAAGTGAGTGAGATTTTTGTTTAATGATAAGGGACTACTTTGAATATTATCACTGTTATGCAGAGGAGCAAAGCTGCAGGTAAACAGGCATATGCATTAGTCTGAGACACCATAAATGAAACTTTTAAATGTCATAATTCTAAAGTAAAGCTGTATTTGATCTGCCATATACTAATACATTTACCTTGACTACAGAAATGTAATAACCCCACGTCGGTGTGCTCATTATGTTATGTAGGTGTATAAATGGAAACAACTAACCCTTGACCTGAGTTTGATGTATGGCTTATAATAGATGTCTCAACGTATGAAACATATCTTGACAAAGCTTTGAACAGAAGTTTGATCAGGCCTTTGTACTACTGGGATCCTGTGTTCACACTTTTACACCACAATAAAGAGCTGGAACAATCCATCTGGGAACTGTAATCACTGTGGAGGCATGGTGGCTGTGTGCAGTGAAGTATATAACGATGAAGTTTATAAAGATGAAAGAGAAGACTGTATAGAAGTATAGATATGTGTTTATCTTAGAAGAAAATGACATTTGATAGGAAACTCAATCTGTATTTTTCCAGTGTCTCTACAGACTTTTTATCTGCATATTTGTCTTTTTATTCCACCACAGGGGGTAACCAAAGACAGAAACTTTCATGTATATTGACTTCGATGACACTTTAATATGAAACCTCTTTCAGGTCCCCTAATCAAATTAAATTTGCAGCATGTTGGTGACTATTTTTTTTTAATTTAAATTTCATGTCTTTAAAAATAGAATTTCTCTCAAGCAGTGTGACAGAGTTTTCTGTCACTCACTCTGTCACACACACACACTCTCTCTGTGGGTTATTATTATTTTTTAATTGTTACATGTTTGAAATAAACTAAAGTGAACTAAACTGGACTGAGAATGTCTTAAAGTTCTCATTTAGACTCATGAATGAACTTAAAAGAGCTTAGTGGCTCCAAGGTAAAGGGTCATGATTGTTGTGATCTTATACGTCGTCATTCTAATGAAGCAGATACTTCAGGAAGGCACTAAGGAAATGAGTGGTCACATCTTAGAAATGAAAAAAGACAGTGAGATACATGTCAAGTAACAGCACATTGTTCTGATTGTGTTTGTCTGACTGTGAAATTTGATGAAGTCTAAGAACTCTAAGATAATATAATAAGATAAGATAAAATAAGACTTTAATAATACAACTTTATTCATCTCACATTGGGGAAATTACTTTGCAACAGCAGCATACTTGACAGAATTTGCAACAGCAGGATTGAGACAGAATAAAAAATTAACAGTGCAAGTGCAGAAAAGTCAGGTATCTTACATTTCACACACAAAAAGGACATCAGAAAAAAAGTTGTAAGACATATTTCATGTGAGTTAAATTATATACAATAAATTGCATTGGATTATTTGCAGAACTGCAGGGTTACAGTGCAGAAGCAGTATTGCAATCCCAACTGTATATACATAGATTAATGGAGGCACTAAACTGATGAACAAAGGTCAAGGTCAAGTGGGAGTATCACATGACCAGATTATGATGTTTGATAGTGGTTGCATGAATTAAGGGTTCTTATTTAATAATAATTTGATAATAACAGCTTGATTGCCGTTTTTCAAGCGCACAAACAGATATAAGCACATAAGTGCAAAACAAAAGAGACTTTATGTGACCAGCAGTGCTCTACAGAATACTGTCGTTCAGTTTACATTAGGAATGACTCATTCACGTATACTTTCAGACCAAAAAATGTAGCAGAGATCAGAACGTAGCCAATAATCAATTAAATATGAATATAAACACACTTTCATTCTCGTCGAGCCTCGTCCCTGTTTTAATCAAGTTCAGAACATTCACCGTTATAAAACGATATTTGTAAAAAGCCACATCTAAATGACGGCTCAGGCTGGAAACACAGATAACACAGCACCCCTAAAGTGCGCACACGCACACGCGCACTTTTGTGATTGGCTGTGCGGAGCTGACGTCAGCACCGCCGGGAGGAGAAGGCGTTTAGAAAAAAGGCAGAGTCGAGGTGAGAGGAGAGAGCTAGAGGCTCCGCCGGGGACACCGCGCAGCCTCCGGACCCCGGAGCGCCCACACTCAGACCCACGCAGAGCGGATCGAAGGCTCGTGTGTGTCGGAGCGTCCTGCAGTTCATCTGTGCGTGGACCACCGACCCCCTCGTCACGGATACAAATTCAGCGAGGAACACTCACCCACAGCCCACCGTGACGGACAGCTTGGCAGATGGGGTGGAATTTATCGATCAGATCCATGCGCTCACCTGTTTGTAAAGGCTGCACACACACACATACACACACGTGTGTCCTGCACAGCCGGGACGTGGATGCTGCTGCCGACGTGCCTTTATCAGCACATGTGGATGTTTTGGTCTCCATACATGCTGCACGGGGCATCTCCCACGGTGCAGTGAGTCTGTGGGATTCAGTGGTCCTCACCTCGTGTAAGTTTCCACGGATTAAACAAGATCATATCATCTCCAGGCATGATGTGAAAATGAATGTCGGACTGCGGTGTGTTTTAGAATCACACCGTGGGGGACAATGTGTGTGCACTGTTCTTTTCACGTTTGGTGTTTTCCACGGGGTTCGTCGTGGTCAATGTCAATAGATAAAGTCATCAGAGAACAGGCCTAGTTCAAGAGCAGGACAAGTGCAGCCAAAGGATATCATCAGGACCAGATACACTCCAAGTAAAGGTTTATTCCGCTGTTTTTACACACACAGTGTTGGTGACAATGGCGCTCCAGACGTGTATTTGTACTCCCATCTCACTGCTACATTTAGGTAATAAGGGAAGTTAAGAGCTGCAGGAAAGCCCCATGTTTCAGAATGTGTCCTCTGGCCAACACTGACTCACCCAGGCCCAGTGTGCACATAGAATCAAAAGTGTACATTCAAATTAGACACTTATGACCCAATTAATATGTGTAAGAGCTTCTTCATTCGTTTACAAAGAAAGTGACGCATCTATTTCCCCAATTAAAACCACTGACGTCAGACGCAAGTAAGCGTGAGTTCATCATGAGGTTATTTTAAGTAAATCCTTGCAATATATAGATTATTTAAAAAAAAATCATACATAATCTATATTACTGTTTTATGAGTGTGCACGTGTATCTGAAAGGAACATTATGCTGAAGTGCTGTAGAAAAAGTGATCTTTGGGGTCATTAATAAACATTTATTATTTAAAATGTACAGTCTAGCCTAGAAGGAAAAGGCACGAAATAGACCATGTTAAGATTAGATTATGTAGAGATGACCTGTCATGTGAGTTTAAAACATTTAACACAGAAAATATCCAGTAGAAGTTGTTAAAATGTTCAAAACAACACATCATTTTTCTGTACATAAATGTGAGGGGCTATTTAGGTATGATGTAACACCATGATGCCTGACATAGCTATATATCCATATGTCGATGTGTAAACTAGACCTTTATTTATTACGGCTATTTAGCCTAAATCCAGAGGCCTCAGTTCTGAATCCAGTACTGCAGTAAAAGAAAAGTCAAGGCAGGATGTTGTTGTTACTCATTTTGCAAATTTAGGTTTTCTGCTATAGATAAATACAGGGGTTGATTGTCTTTTCATAGTACAATCAGGATGTGTAACTCAATTAGCCATATATATATATATTTTTTTTTTGTTTGTTTTTGTTTTCAGGGCTTCAGCCTTAAACCTTTTGCTGTTTACCCAATAATGGAGCCTGTTCCTGTCTTTGGTTATCTAGCTGTATGAGTGTTAATCATCCATCATAAAGCTAGATAACCGAAAGTAGGAATGCCCTCCAACCCCTTCTGTGACGAAAAGAAAAACAACAGGACATGCTGTATTATCAGGTAGGTTGAACTAAATCAATTGCATTTTATTGTAATAATGAGCACATAAACACTAAGGAGAAATAGTTCTGTCTTTGGATTTGTGTGTGTGAAGTATTCCTATTGTGTGCTTTGATTTTTTTTCCTCACCGCTGCGAATTTCCCAGGTTTTCAAATGCAGTGTTAAACCCATCCAAGAGCATCAATAGCATATTACATCATTCAGAAACCCTGGAAAATTAGATTTTGACTTTACATTGTTTTGCTTTGCTTTTTTTGTTGTTGCAAGAATTCACAAATAAAAGGTGGACCTGTTCTGAAGGCTCCACAGGGAATCATTATTTACATAAAGTCATTTTTTTTCATTTACACAGAATACACAGTCCCTTCTGTACAGATTTATTCAAACACAGTGATGTTGTTTCCTCTTACTCAGTTGATACTTTGGTTTTAATTCTTACTCTCTTTTAAATGGACTTTTCTCAGTCTTCAGAACAAAATTGTAGCTGTTTAAAAAGTGATGTGTTTGTGAGGCCTTTTGATGTTACATGCATACACACTGCTTTAGTTCACTTTACCTTACTTCATCTAAATGAGTGTCGGTGGAATTTTTCATGCAGCTGATTTTTTATAGCAACATCTGTATGTGTTTAGAACTGTATAATCTTGGAAGCACAAGGTCATACTGTATGTTCTAGCAAACATTTAATTGTAAGTCACGTGGAGGTTTTAAACATCAGAGGATTTTGGTGCAGATTAAAACCATCAGTCCTGTCTGTTTCTTTCATTCAAGGGCTGAGTTTGTCTGGTACTTTGGAACTTGTAATGGCTAAACATTTCATCTTCTGTGTTCTGAGGAGTTGGATCAATTTGTGCCTTTGCGCCCTAATATACAGGATATTCATATTCCTCATAACATGCACAAAAATAGAACTAAATACTCAAGAAGTGAACCAAATAAGCAGTAAAATAAACTGAATTAAACACATAAGGGCAAAAAAAGTCCCTAAAATGAATAGAAATCATCTCGATAATCAATAGAATAATCAAAAACAAACAATTTTGACAAATTGTTCAAAATGAACCGTATTATCATAATTTTTGTCACAGTTTAAGAGACAGAAAAGTTATTTTGCAAAAATAGCAAACTTGTTTACCTTAAGATGAACAAACACTATATCTCAAACATTTAGAAGAACAAAAGCATTTCTCAAAATAATGAACAAAAGTTATTCCAAACTGAACACAATTGTTATTGTTTATGTAAAGTTAAAAAAAATACAAACCCCTAATGAAAAACAGCAAGTTATTTAGCAGATGTGAACAAGAAAAAAAAAAGAAAAAATGTATCCAAATAATAAAGAAAATGAACAAAAATCTATAAAAATGTATCCAAAATAAGCAAATTGTTTTTAAGGCACTAAAAATGCAAAAAAGTTTATTTGTAAATTCCTAATTAAAAGTCAACAAACTGTGTTGTTTTTACCCCAAATTAAACTAAAATGGATCAAAATAAAGACAAATATCAGAAACAGCAATAAAAACTAATCAAGAATAGACTAAGATGTTTTTTAAAAGTACAAAAAAATCTAAATTTACAAACCTCTCATTAAAATTTTACCCAAATGAAAATAAAATATTTCATCAAGTTGGAGAAATAGAAATGTACAAACTCGTATTAGAACAACAGCAAACCATGTTTTTTTCCTCAAAGTGAAAAAAAATAATTCAAAGAAATGAGGAAGATGAACAAAATTACCAAAGGAGAACTTTATATAAATGCATACTAAACTAAATTAAATGAACGGAGCTGCCATTATTTCCCCAATGTAGTTGTTTTTAAGAGATTGAAAAGTAATTAAATATTACTGTACAAATTTCTTGTACAGACAGTAAGCTATGAAAAGGAACAAAAAAACCCAAAGAATGAAGAAAATGAATGAAATTATCCAACAAAACAGCAAAAATGAATTGGAAATAAACCAAATCTAGGGCCAAGATTTATCAGTTTCCTCAATAATCAACAAAAGTGACCCAAAGAATGAAGAAAATTATCAAAACAAAGGACAACAATGCACAATTCGTTTCTAAAGAGACTAAAACAGTACCAAAAAAAAAAAAAAAAAATCTAAATTTGCAAACTTCTACCAAAACAGAACATCAAACCATTCATTGAAACATTTTTACTGAACAGCTCAAATGTACATGTTTCTATTACGCAGGAAAAATCTGCACCTCTGCTTCAAACTGACCCTGACAGTAATTTTGATTTCTGAGCCAAACATTCAGTCAGTGTGAAACTTTCACAGCTCCAACAACCCACAGAACGTCCCCACGGTCACGTCACAGTGGCACCGACTCTGATCAAAGCACATTTGCAGGTTAAGGCTCGTCCTCACCCACTGCCACGGCATCCTGTTGTCTGTAAGGAAGCCATCTTGATGAGACTCAGAGCTGCCTCTAAAATGGTTCTGTTGGCACATAAAGCCCCACGTTAATTGATTTCTCGTTAGCTCTTGTCACTCCCTCGTCAGCCTTCATATCTTTATTTTTCTGCTTTGATCCCACAAGACAAAAAGACCACATTACTGATGATTTTAATGAGTCAGCCAAGGTATAACTACTAAAGGTGAATGGGGAAAAAATCAGTAATTCAGTGTAAACAAGGTGATAAAAAATGTCCCCTGATTGGTTCATCCAGTAAAATCCCACTAATGTCACTACTAAAAAGGTAAATATTAATATTAAGTTTAAAGGGATAAAATTACACAGCAATAAATATTAACATGAAGTTTAAATGCATAATATAAGACAACAAACCTTAGTATAAACTGCTCTGTTTACAGCAAAATAGGCCTATATTTTAAATTACTGTATGTTGTAATTTAATGTGGCTGCTTCTATAAACTGCAAGAAGTAATTTATAATATTAACCCCCTCTTCACAGCACTAATACAGTAATATGTGCCATCAACAACTAATTCATAGAAATAATTAGCCCTATGTTATATATTAAGGGGTATCTTTGAGGGGTCATATGCTTTTTGGTCAAGGAAAAATAGATTCATTTGTGATTTTCATTGAAAACTAAAATTACTTGCACTTTTACATTTCTCCTGGATTGTTTCTATTAACTATGTTCTTCACAAATCCAGAAATCTGCCAAATATATTATCTTTATTACCTTCCAAAATGAATAAGCAGGTTGGAGGATCACTGAGAAATAAATATATGTTACACAATAAGGAGAAGTTCTGTTTTTTCGAGGCAATGAATCAAAGGCCACAACAAAAACAAGAGGCCTCTATGGTTTATTTCATTATTATTAGTCCCCAGTTCATGATTATTGTAACTGTAACCTCAAAGATAATATCATATTCATTGAGCATAAAAACATATTCAATCCTTTTTTAAAATCAAGCAATAGTCATGTTGCAAATGTAATAAAACAGTGACTTGATTAAATGTCAGTTCAGAGCCAGCTTCGTGTTAACGTCACACATTTGGCATTTTTCCATCAAAATATCATTTAAACTGTTTATTTAAGATTTGCGGACTCCCCTTTTTTACATTCTTTTCCCCATTTTTTTTGTCTTTTATCTTTTTCCTGCAGTTACCCCATCTCCTGTGTAGGCCTAAATTAAATACAATTTAAATACTTTAAATAGTTGAGCATCAATTTAAGGCTCTAAATAGTCTGTTCTTCGCGCTTTTCTTTGTGCGTCTTTCCGTGATGAGGTGATTTTATAGAGCAGAAACGAATTAATTCTTTAATTACATGTGACCAGATTTGGATCCATTCAGCGGCCAGAAAGGATAAATAAATAAATATCAGCAAACACAAACCCTCCTGTGCTATTGAACACACACCAGCCAGGAATAAACACACCTATTTGTGCGTCAGGGTTCAAACGTGCCGCAAATATCTCCGCTTCTTCTCAAGTGTCTCTCCGACATTTGCGCTCCCTGTCTGTGTCTCCTCTGCGCCACTGACATGGGATCAGGCCGGCCTGAAGAAGAAAAAAAAAATACAAAAGTGTCTTTAGAAAAACGGAAAATAAAGAAAACAATCACGCAACTGCAGCCGATAATGAATAGGAACCAGACAAGCTCCGCATATTAACATAATTGCATAGAAACGAGGGGAGCAGAGAGTATTTAAAGGCGCAGGAGCACGAAGCCTCTGTCATGTGCAGAACAATACCAACACCTAGAAATGACTCCATTATTGATGGAGAACATGCACCGTTTCATAGAGCATCAAAGAGGCCAGATCGGTTTTAGGCTAATTTGCATATAATCCTAAATTAAAATCAGAATTTGTAACCCATTTTCCAATTATTAATGTAAATAAATTATTAATGTAAATAAAATTGATTTATAGTCTATGCCCCTGTATGAATTTCAGAAAAAAAGCATCTGCAAATTCACCCCCCTAAAATGAATTTAATTATTTAAATTGTCTGTATAAAAATGTAATGTAAATATTTCTCTGCTCATAAACCAGGGATTTAATACAACAGGTTAAATACAGTACTGACATTTTATCCACTGCTGGCTTAAAATTAAACATCATCAGTAGAGTACACAGATACCTATGTTATTTATTTTATGCATTTGCTTAAAAAATTGAAATGTTAATTACTATTGTGCAGAACTGAGCTAAAAAAAATCACAGTTTCATATATCTTTAACCATTAAAGGTGCTGCTGTGTCTCTTCCATCTGTGTTACATGCATTTTTTTTCCATATCAAAGAGGAGTTTGTGTTTTAAGAGCAGCTCGGATTCAGACATAAAAGAGGAGACTGTTCCTTTATTAGCAGCCATGCTGTAATTAGACAAGCAGCCTGGGGGAGGGGCTAGTGTGAGGAAGCCTCAGAGCAGGAGCCACAGCAAATACTGTACTGTTCTACCACACAGAACACACGGAAAGCAGCACAGTGCACTGAAAGGGCATTTATGTCGATTTTTAAGTGTGTGTGTGCGTGTGTGATTTATTTAACGGCAACCCTGTACAATTAAAAATAGCTAGAGTCATTGTATTTATAAGAAACACATTTACCTCTATGCCAATCAGCTGGGGCCCACATCAAATACATAACATTTTACAT
>JAQQAE010014208.1:0-12474 GCA_029823295.1 Pseudamia nigra | reverse complement strand
ATACGTGCATAAATACCTGCTCAGTCAGAATTTAAGTACTCTACTCCCCCTAGTGTTGGGAGCTTGGACTGCACCCCACATGACCCCCCTTTTCTGGCGCCGCAGCGTTAGTGGCTCGTTACGGCGCCAGACTCGCCAAAGTAAACCCGTGACATCTGTATCTGGATTTTTATGCAGATTTCAAGAGCCTGGGGTGTTTGTCCCCCATTATAATGATCAGATGATTTAGATGATATGTGACTTTTGGACCACTGAAAGACCTGCTTCACATAGTTTTGTTGATTGTTGTGTCATTATATAGCAGTTTTGTTCTTTCTGTAGCTTATTTTATTAAATGTCTGTTCATGTTAGTGCTTTTTCAGAAGTTTAGATTTTTTTATCTTTTAATGTTGTAAAAAACAGTGTTTAATTACTTTCATTTTACTTTTTTCTGTTTTTTTGCTTGATTTTTGATATTTTTATGTTAATTTCTGTTCTTTTTGTGGATTATTACTCTTTTTTTAAGATTATTTTTTGGACATTTTTGTCTCTATTGGATAGTGTAGAGAGACAGGAAAAGTGGTGAAGAGAGTGGGGAGCGTTATACAATAAATAGCCACAGGGCAGACTCAAACCTGGGCCGCTGCTACCAGGCCTGAGCCACGTGGGCGCGTCCCACCAGCTGAGCCACTGAGGCACCTGCAGATTATTATTTTTGTTCATTTCCTTGAATATTTAGTTATTTTTGCTTTTATATTTATCATGATTTTGTTAATTTTTGTTTGTTTTCAGCCTATTTTCTTAAAAAATTTTTTTTTGTGTATTTTTGCTCATTTTTACATTCACAATTTGAATGATGACCCTGTTCATTTTTGTTTTGTTTTATTATTTTTATTCAATTCATTTATATTAATTCAATTTTATTTTATTTTTCTTCATTTATCTGATTATTTTGCTGGTTTTGTTGATCCTTCCATTCATTTTTTGATCATTTAATTCATTATATTGTTCATTGGTGATTTGTTGATTATAACACTATTGTTTTGTTCAAATTTGTTCATTTTGTGGATCAGTTTGTTCAGTTTTGTGTTGAATTTAATTCATTATTTTGCAGATTTGTGTTTATTTTCTTCACATAAATTACAACAGTTATATTCCTTGTTGCAGGGAGATTCATAGATTGCTGATTAAAAATCTTCCTGCATGTTAAAAAAAACACACAATCTGTTTGTATGCATTGTTAAAACTATCAAGTGGCTGATTCATAGGGAGTATGAGTTGTAGCAGAATAGTGGAAACATTTGGATCTAATTTCTTCCATAATAAATCATCATAGCATGTTCAAATTGTATAATTGATCAACTTGTTGGTTTTCCTGTTCATCTTATTTCAGACATCCAGATGTGTGATGTTCACACCACAACCACAGCCGTGTTTGTACTGTCTGCTGCTTTGGCTCTCAGTTTAATTATTATAGCTTCCCTCCTTTATTATATCAACAAAAAGAAATCTGACACAAATAATGGTAAGTTGCTGATACATCAATCTATCACGATGTAAAAGTATTAGAATTTAATTAAAAAATTGTTGACTTTTTCTTTTTTCAGCTGTTGTTTCTCAGGAAACAAATGCCAGCGGTTTCAGGCAAAATCAACAGGTAAAAATGTAAAGAGATTCTATATTTCTGACTGTGTTTCTATATTTATTAACATAATATCCTTCACTTTGTTATTCAGATATTTGAGGATTCATTGGTTTATTCTACAACAAAGTTTACCAGGAGGAAAAGTGGTAAATCAGGGAGAATTAACCCAAGATCAACAGAGGAGTCGACAGTCTACAGTGGCATCAGGATTTGTTAAATATTCACTGCAGTTATTAGCTAGAGATTATTCTACTGATCACATGATCATGATCGCAAATTGTCCACTATCCACAGCTTTGTCAAAAGGGTAAAACTTGACTTAACTTTACTTGAGGACTGCAATTCATACTTCTGCATTTATTTTTTATTTTTTTGCATCGAACCTCTGATGTTGCTGTGTTGCTCACATTAAATACATCTTTTCTGTTTGGTTTTGTACTGGATACACACAGAACCCCTGTCTTTGCTTTTCACCCCATATTTTGCTCTTTTTAAAGAAACTCAGTGCTGCATAACTCCCAGTCTTTTCACCAGCATCCTGTTAATGTGAAAATAGTAACATGTTAATGGTGATGTTACTTTACATTTCAGAGTTTTAAAGTTGAAGTATGTCACTCTTCTTCCTAAAACCACTCAAATAAAATAGTAATTATCTCACTGTCCCTCTGCCCGGTGTGTTGGTTTTTGTCTGATTTTTCTCTGTACAGGCTGCTTGTGAGGAGGAGTGTTTTTGTGTCTCCAGCCAATCACATCACCGTGTTAACATCTCCAGCCAATCAGAGCATCACACAGCTCACTGGGGTGGAAGCAACTTGAACTGACATTCACATGACACTGTAGTGATTCATTTCAATTGTATTTCTCTTTGGAACCTTCTTGAGAATTCTGTTTGTTTATAAGCTGGAAACACTCAATAATCTAGAATTTAAAAAAAAAATCTCTCCCAGCTTACCACATATTGCTATCTTGCCAAAAAACTTTGTTGTCTCTTGGATACAAAATGTGTAATTTTCTGAATTTTCTGTCCCAACTACAGTACCAGATAAAAGTTTGAGGCAACCCCAGATTTTTTTAATATAGAGTACATGTCAAACTGCACATTTTTTCTTGCAAAGAATAAGAAACAATATTTAGGTATATGAGGACTTATAAGATTTATTAATTCTATCAATTTAGCAAAAATAACACCAACTTTTGTCAAAATAAGCCTAAACTTTGGCTTCATCATGGACAGATGTTTCTGCAGCTTCTCACAGAACATTAGATCCTCTGATGCTGGGACTATTTCTGTGCTGTGGCTGCACGTGCAGTTATGTTTTGGTTGAGTTTTCTTTTGTTCACACACACCCATTCAGATCCATACATCCATGCACTGATGAACAGATGTACATGTTTGGTGTGGTCTCCACATATTGTCTTTCCTCTGAGCCAGGGTCATAACAATACAATAGCAGAGACTGATGAAAAAGCCATTTGAAAGTAAAACAGACCATTTTAATGTATTTTTAAAACTGGAATCATGTTATGATTCATATCATCCACATAACCACATGGAATAACCCTCATGGTAGATACAATGTAGATCTGATGACACACGTATCATTAACTGATGAGAGATTGTAATTATAAAAATACACAAGACTACGGACTTCAGAGAAGACACATTGTATCTCTTTTAATAAGTTAATTAATTCTTCCACATCCCTAGAATATGTCCAGTTCAATACACCATAGAGATGCTTCATTCTACTGTATCATGTCTGCTTACGTGTAGTTTTCCGCCTGTATCAACCAGGCTGTTTCAGTGTTTTGCAAATAAAAAGTACAAATGAGCTGTTGCTGGCCACGCCCATGTCTTGTCTGTGCCATGGATTCTATCATGTACACTCCCCAGCACATTATTCCTAGATGTCAGGATGGTTTTGGTGGGTTTGGTGACAGTAATTGTTTGTGACATCATAAATATCCAGAAATTCAAATGGCTTGTTTGAAGAGCAGTTACCTGAAAAACAGCTGTGTGATGTTTTTTTTCATTTGCATAAGAATTTTCATCCTTCACATTATATTTAGAGTCCCCAGACCTTCTTTAACAAGACAAAAATACTTGAAATTTTATTGTTGACAAGGTGTCTCCTTTATTTAAGAAATGCATTAGCTGATAAAGCTACAGAAGAAATATTTGCAAAATGTACATTAACCACAGAACAGTTTACACATGTGGTATAAGATGAAAAGTACACCTTTGACATCACATTACATAAACCATATTCACAGAGATAATAATGACTGTTTCACCTTTGTGAACTCTAATTTAGAAATGAAAAGTCTTGACGTTTTATTTATTATTTATTTAATTTCACTAATATAATATAAAGTATATCAGGAAAAATGTTACTGAAGGATTATGACTGTTATCTTGTAGTCTGCTGTACATATTATATGCATTATATAAAACATCTTACAATCACATGACTGCATTGCAGCTCCTTTATAGTTTGAATCTGTAACAAATGTCTGTTTCATTCTCCTAGTCATTAATGCAAATGAATTACATAATGAATTAACCAATCATCCGTGTGAACTGGATGTTGTGAACAAAATGTCGCCTACATGTAGCCGTTGTTTAATATAAAAAACATAAAATTGACAGATACTGAACTGGAGAACTCAGCAGAATCATGAGGACAGTGAGGACATCCAATTTGTACTAGGTGTGTTTTTATCTGGAGACAGACCCAGATGAACAGAAGACACTGGAGACACTAAACGGAGACACACAGGTACACACTCTGCTCCAGGTGATGTTAAATCATTTCTATTTCTGTCCAAAGAGCAGACGTGAATTTATTGGAGTGTTGTAACTGGCTCAAGCTTGCATCGTCGCCAGTGTGAGTAATTGTATTGAGGAGTAAGTGTCACCATTTTTGTTCTGCATTTTTGTGTAGTTTTTTTCATTACTTTCCCTGTGAGTAAACACTTCTAGCCTTGAAAATTTTAAAGGTTTGTGAGAATAATGAATGCTTGAATATGAATGAATGAGGAACGGCTTTATAGCCCTGTATCTTCACAGTATCTGTTGCTCATGATGAAGTCGGTGACTGTATGTGATAAACTACAACTGAATACACACAGGCCTCTTCTCTCTGCTTTCCAGCCCATATTTCACTCCCCGTGAAGAAATCGAGCGCTGCATAAGTTGCATTCTTAAGACATCCATCCTGTAAACATGAAAATATTGTTGTGTCAATGTTAATGACAGCTAAGATTTCAGAAACACATTTAAAACTAATAACATGATAGGCTGAAACCACTTAAAGCATACTTACCGGGTTATTTGATTGGCTCACTGCTGACTGCTCATGTCCACGACGATGAGAATCACTGATGCCTGTTTGGAAAAAAAAAAAAAATCTTAAAAAGTGAATACACTGGGAAACTGGATAAAATGTGGATGAACAGAACCAATTTTCAACACTTTTACAGTTTTTGGTTTTTCATTTACACACATTCACACAAATAATGTTCCATCTTCCGCAGAACAGTTTTCCATTTTGCATCAGATCATTTTAGGGGGCTTTGGGCTATAGAAGCTGGCATTCCATTGTTTTTATTTACATCTTACACAACATCCCAACTGCACTGGAATTGGGGGTGTACTATGGATAGATGTGCCATGTTTATATTAAACCTACCTTTGCTGTCTTCACAAACTTCCCTTGGATACAAAATGAGGACAGCCAGAATTAATGCACAGCAGGCCGAGAGAACTCCCAGTAAAACAACTATACGAGGGTCTGCTTCTTCTGGATAATGAAAATAAAAAGTTAATTGCTAGAATAATTATTTGTTACAAGAGCAATAAGACACAGCCCCTTCCAGTGTTTAAGGTACCAAAGTAGTCGCCATTTGCTGGTGTGATGTTCATCTGTATATGATGTGAGATGAGATGTCCACTGAGTCATTCCACACAAAACTAACATTACGTTCACACTGCAGGTCTTACTGATCAATTCAAATTTTTTGGTTGAGATCAAAAATTTTTGCATGGTTGTTCACATATTTTAAATGCGACAACCATCTGACGTCACATGCAGTGCACTGTGTTTACAGAAGTAAATACTGATGCTACACAACTTTTTAAGTTGTTGTGAAGTTGGAGCTGACAAAATTATGATAGAGTGAGTCTAAGTCCATTGTTTACACCCGCCTCCTCCAGCACAGAGTTGTGCTGTCTGTCTCACTTCAGTAGGGTAGAAGTCAGATGAAATGTGACATGACCATTCAGACTGAGGTCGCTTTGAAAAACATTGCGCACACATCCAATTTAGGACCACATATGAAAGTGGCCTGGGTCTAGTTTTAAAAAACGCTCTTCAGATTGTTATGAAAAAATCAGATATGGGTCCCTTATGGCCAAAAAAAAATCTGATTTTGCCTGCAGTCTGAACATAGCCTATGTGATATTTCACTGTTTTTAACAAACTGCAACCCTTTTGACTTGTAGACCTGCCCTGTCAGTTGACAAACATCACATGTAAATGACCAATAGATATCATGCTGCCGTCTGTAATGCAATTTTTTTCAACGATAGGTCTCATTACCCGGGCATGAGGGTGAAGAAAGTGGGTGGGACACTGTAGCAGAAAAACAATCCAGACACAACTGACAAAATGTCCAATGTATTATTCTATACCTATCTCTACTTGAGTTCCTTCTCCAAACAGGATGTGTCCACATGTGACCACGGCACAGTAGTAAGTCCCAGTGTCAGAGGAGCCCTGGATCGTTTTGGACAGACTGTAGACACGTTTCCCTTTGTCTTGTTCTCCACACATGTTCTTGTGAGTATAAATAAATCCTGGATGAGAGTCACCTGATCGGAACCAGTGCACATTGTGTTCACCTAGACACTGGTCTGAGTTGTCTGTGGTCTCAGAGTGAATTGAACACTGGAGAGTCACTGAATCTCCAGGCAGCACTGACACCGACGCTGGAGTTTGTTCCACATAGGCTGGCGTCTGCTTTTTTATTTCATCTGTAATTCATGACAAGGGCAATAAGATGTTAATTCATCATTTATTTTGTCTGTGACACATAATGTTTTTACAGGATGATTTCAAAGTCTTCAACTTTTTTTGCAGACAGACTTACTGATTAGTTACAAACTCCATCCAGAAAAAGAAATTATAAGAACCTTCCAAAATGGATCATGGAGCCTTATTTACTGGGTAGCCAATTACTTATTTTGTTCATTTTTGCTGATGACACTTGAATATTTGGAACTTTTTACCATGTTTTTGATTTTGGTACCATTTTGTTCGTTATTTTGTTCATCTGTGCCAATTTTCATTCCAATATTGATGACTTTTGTGCAGTGTTTTTGGTTATTTTGTTCATTTTTGCCAGTTTCATTGTTAATTTTGTTGATTTTTCTACAGTTTTGTTAATTTGTGCTAATTTTGTTCATTTTTGTTCTTTCCCTTGATTATTTTGATAACTTTGTCCATTTTGTTGCTGATTTTGTTGATGTTTTTGTACAGCTGTATTGATTTTGTTTATTTTTGTCTAGTTCGTTGCTAAATTTATTCTTTTTTTTGGTACATTTTGGTGAATATTTATTTTTCTTAAATGTCTTTCATTCCATTCATTTTAGCTCATCGTCTTGATCATCATGGTCAGTATATTCACTGTTTTGTTTCTTTAATGGTGCATGTTTGTGAATAGTTTGACAGTTTTGCTGCATTTTTGATCATCTTCTTGATTAATTTGTAAATTTTTGTTAATTTTGTCAATATTTTGCTCATTTTCTCAGTTATTGTGTTCATTTTGTTAATGATTTTGCATGGCTTTGACTCAATACTTGTGAGTTCTTAAGTTTTATGGATTATTTTGTTAACAATTTGTTATTTTGTACATTTTTTGGCTAAAATTTTGATCATTTTCTGGATACTTGGTTATTTGTTATTGATGACTATTTTATTTACTTTTTTGCTTTGTTAATTTGTGTAAATTCTGTCAATATTTTGGTCATTTTCTCAAGTATTTGGTTCATTTTGTTAATTATTTTTGTATTGTTTTGGATCATCTGGATTATTTTGTTCATCATTTTTGATCCATTTGTTGATATTGCACTTATTTTATTCATTTTGAGTCAAGATTGCAACTGCCACATCCTTTTGTCTTTGACATATATACAATAAAACATGTTAAAATATTATACTGTGTGTTTTCCACAGTGAATGCTGTATTCAAAGTTAAGAGATCAGAGAACAGGAGCAGACATTAACTTACCACTCACAGTTACAAATGTACTGTTAATGAACTTGAGTCCAAATGAAGATCCACTTTGGCAGAAATACAGGGCTTCATCCTCTTTGTGTAATTTTCTGATGGTGAAAACAAACTCAGTGTCCGACTTAGTGACACTGAATCGTGAGTGGTTGAATTGTTTCTTGACCAATACTGTGCTGTAAAGCCCTTCAGCCACTGTTTGTATCATATGTCCGAGAGGTTGCTTATACCAGTAGAAATATGTCTCTTTATCCGAAGCCGCACAGTGTAAAGTAACAGAGTCACCAGGTTTCACCACAGTCGAAGAAATCGGCAGAGGGGCCTCCGCAGTCTGACTGAGTTCTGGAAAAAAGAATAATGCAGCAGGATGGATCGTTATAGTCAGTGTAATCAAGTAAAACCGTTCTTGCTTTGTAATTATAGTGACTTAGAAACTGAAATAGAACATGTTAACATCATAACATAGAATTTATTATAGTGTAATATATTGCAAGATTTGTTAATTGTGTTGATTATTTTTATTTTGTTAATTTTTGTTTGTTGGTTGATTTTTGATTGAATTTAGCTGATTTTTGTACAATTGTGTTCATTTGTGCAAAATTTCTTGCTGATTGTTTGATTTTTGTTGCTTATTTTTCTTATTTCACTTGAACATATCGATAATTTTTTTCACATTTTGTTGATTTTTATAAAAAAATTTGCTATTTCATTTATTTTTGGTTATTTTGTTCATTTTTGTTATTTCATGTGATTATTTTAATCTTTTTGCTCATTTTGTTGCTATTTTTTGTAAAAAAAAAAAAAAAGGTTCGTTATTTTGTGCATTTTTGATTATTTTATCCTGTTGAAATGATTTTCAATAACTGACAAAATTAACTGAAATAAACAAAATGTGGGAAACAAGATGAATCAGCATGAATTTAAGCAGTTTTACTGGGGGGACAAATTCACATTACTATTGAATTGGATGAACCCCAGACAGAGCACAAACCACCACTCTTCCACTGAGTAATGGTCTCAGTGTGGGAACTCAAGTTAAAACTGAACATTTGTCCAATATTCCCTTCAGAAAGATTTTGGGGCGTCACTTGTAAAAGCATCATGTCAAAAAAAAAAAAGAAAGAAATGAGTTTAGACGTGAGAAGAAGGATTGTTTGTGGACACAAAGCAGGAGAAGGATATACAAAGCATTCAGTGTCTCCAAGCATTCACAATTGCAGTGAGAAGCATGGGAAACATCTTGAAAGGAATACATTTTTCATAGGGGAGTTAATAATTTTGACCTAACTGCACATGTATGCTCAAAAGAGACAACGATACGGAAAATGTCCATGACCACTGTTTGAAACCAACTATCAGATTTTTGTTCAGAACAGTTTCCTGCAGGTCACCGGTGACCCACTTAAGGATGCAGGGGACATTTTAACCATGTTGGAAATGTCCTTCTACTTTACTGCGTGCTACACAGTCAGAATGCTGTTTTCTGCAGCAGTTTACCATGTCAATGAATGCAGTTGCTGTACAGTCACATGACCTTGACACGTCTCATCATGGAACAGTTACATGTCAGCTGTTGGCAGATGTGGAATTTTACATTGCTGAACAAAAAAGAAAAAAACTAGCAACTTAATATCAACCTTTAAAAACCAAAGTTATGATGTTACTAATCCCCGGGGGAGCCGTCCTGAGAGGAGGGTGTATGATGGAAATGGGCAGAACACCGTAGGATTCTGAGGTTCACCACTGATGACATGGTGGTTTATTTATCGGTTTGTTTGTTCACAACATAACTTGGAAAGACATCAACAGCTGCGGATGAACTTTTCGAGATCGGTTGGAAATGGCAAAATGACCAGTCGGTTAGATTGTGGGAGTGATTTGGATAAAGCTACAGACATGAAACTGACACCAAATTGTAGTGGAAAGTCTGCTCATTCAGCAATGTGTCCGTGGATTAGACATACTGTATTTTCAACATATACATAGATACTATACATCCAGAAGAAAACCACTATTATGGAAATGTTACATTTGGTGAATAACTATTAACTACTAATGATATGTATGTGATTCCAAGTGCTAATGGTAGGTTTTTGTGGTCAAAGAATCCAATAATGGGGGTCAAATAAATGTAAGAATGTGACTTTGGTGTTATAATGTTGTAGAGGAAATGAGCATAGGTTCAAATGATAATGTTAGGTTTTCACTATGAAGAGAAACTGAGTTGCTTTGGCGGAGGTCTTTCTAGTTTGAAGTATTATGATTGAAATAAATCTTAAACATACTTGTCTCCACTTGAGTTCCTTCTCCAAACAGGATGTGTCCACATGTGACCACGGCACAGTAGAAAGTCCCAGTGTCACAGGAGCCCTGGGTCGTTTTGGACAGACTGTAGACACATTTCCTTTTGTCTTCATCTTTGCTCTTATTTTTGTGAATGCAAATGGCTCCTGGATTAAATTCTCCTGATCCAGCACTGAACCAGTGCACACTGTGGTCATGTGGACACTGGACTGAGTTGTCTTTGTTCTTGGACAGAATTGAACACTGCAGACTCATTGAATGTCCCACCTGGACAGACTCATCCTCCAGTCTTTGCTTTATGAAGACTGTCTTCCGCTGATCTAAGAATCACAGAAGAAATCATTTAACTTATTGTCCTAATTTGCTTTATTTATCCTATTCCTTTAAATACTGTTAATTTAACATTGGAACAAAAAGCAAAATGTGCTTTACCGTTCACTGCTAAGAATGTGGCATTAACAAAGCTCAGTCCAAGGTAGGTTCCATTCTGACAGAAGTATGTGGCTTCATCATCTTTGTTGATTTTCGTGATAGTGAGAACAAAATGATCAATCGTTTCAATGACACTGAAACGTGGGTCTTTAAAGTCTTCACTGACTGTTATTTTGCCATAAAGTCCTCCAGCCACTGTTTGTACCATACGTCCGAGATGCTGTTTATACCAGTAAATGAATCTCTCTTTATCAGAAGCTGGACAGTAGAAGCTAGCATTGTCTCCAGGTTTCACCACAGATGAAGGGATCAGCTGAGGAACTTTTTCCGTTTGAACCAGAGCTGAAGAAAAGACGTAAAGCATTACAAGACAAACACAATCAATGAATGGCCAGTGAGAAGGAGCTTAGAGTAAAATATGCTGCTATTCCTTTTTAAAACTGAGTAAAAACCTGTACTCACACAATATACTGAGAAGAGTTAAAACAGCCAGTGGTTCAGACATTGTGATGCAATATATTGCTTCCTGTTCATCTGATGCCTTCTCACAATACTGTGACCTTTAGGAAGTGGAAGTGGGTGATAAACAGCCGATAATCCTCCCCCTAAATCCAGCCAATCACTGCGTGTTTTTGATGCCTGTTGTTTTTCGAATAATTTCAATGTAATGGGTTTATTTCTAACGCTGCATCTTTTAAGCTTAATTTAAAAACCATACAAACACACTTGAACTGGAGGCATGTGTTTGAGAATGTCACATGGAGAAGTAATTTAACAAGCTATGGATTGACAGTATCTTCGTTTATCGTTACTAACAATTTCATTTGTTCAGGAGCTGTCCCACTCCTTCTCCCTCTTTTCATCACATTAATCCTGCAGCCATTTCTCCTTTACCAAATCATCTACTACACTCACTCAGGCTTACACTATCATAATATGGAATAATAATAATTACATGAAAAACAGCAGTGTACAGAGTTCTTGGATAACAAAGCAAAAACAAGACTCATTACAGCAAACAACATCATAAAGTGCAAAAGAAAAAAAAATAGGAGGAGAAAAGACTTTATGTTGGTTTATAATGGACCCAGCCTAATTCAGATGTGGCTGATGGAGTGTGACTGTCTAACTGCCAGTATATTTCTGGATGATAGGTTTAAACTCCTTGGTTTTCAAGACAAAGACAATGTGGAGGTGACGAAAAAACATCTCTCTGAAATGCAGGAAGTCTATCACAGGCTCGAAGCCCCCACTCTGTCCCAAGCTCAATAGCTGTGCCTCTTGTCTCTATCAGGTTACATGTTAAGTCATAAAGAACCTGTCATTATGGTTGAATTCAGGTAGGAGAGAGAAAGCGTAGCTCAGTCTCAGCCATAGTTTGTTCTGTCTTGTAACAGTATTGACTTGGGATTTTTTTTTCCCAAGACCATTCAAGATCACAACTGCAGGGAAATGATTGAACTTCCTATACTTTGTGTCCCTCTGATTTAAACACATACATCTTTTCAATATATTTGTAAAATGTTTTCTAAATTCTTGTTTTGGTTACATACAGGAGGCTTAAAAAATACAACTACAGATGTTATTCAGCCAAGTCAGACCATAATCTCCCTTAGTATTTTAAAAACTTGTGTCCTATAATGCACTTGCTGCGTCTGACTCTGACTGTTGCCTTGTCTCAGGGCGTACTCACACTAGGGCCGTTTTGGCTCGAGCCGTGCTTGGGCCCACTTCACACCTTTCCAAAATTCTGCGCGTTTGTGCTCACACTATTGCGCGCCAGGGCTCGATAGGGCGTGTACTGACGTCATCACGTCGCCTGT